>JAQQSZ010007140.1:0-13394 GCA_028646595.1 Phalanger gymnotis | reverse complement strand
TTAGATCTTCAGCAGGCTCTTCACTCCTGCTCTGATCTGCCACTTAATTCCTCCCACCAGGTGGGCCTGGGGCCAGAAGCAACTGCAGCTGTAGTTCTAAAGCTGCCCCACCTCCACTGCCCCTGGGGTGGTAGCCAAACCGCAAACTCTATCCCAGTCCCCAGCAGCTTCTCCCGCTAATCTACTCTGTTGTCTTTGGTTTTTGTGGGTTGAGAAGTCTGGTAACTGCCGCAGCTCACTGATTCAGGGCACTAGGGCATGCTCTGCCTGGCTCCCGGTCTGGTAGGTCCATGCCGCCCATGCTGGGCTCCGCTCCACTCAGTTCCTCTCCCCTCTGCTCCCAGCTCCATGCAGGATAGACCTTACCCAGAGACCATCCAGGCTGTCCTGGGCTAGAGCCCTGCTTCCCTATGCTATTTTGTGGGTTCTGCAGTTCTAGAATTGGTTCATAGCCATTTTTATAGGTTTTTGGAGGGACTTGGTGGGGAGCTCACGCTAGTCCCTGCTTTCTAGCTGCCATGTTGGCCTGGTCCTACTATATCCTTATTGGAGAAGAAAATGATCACTTCCATAAGGATTAGTCTTTCCCTGGCTGGCTGATAAACCTGGACCTTGAATAGTTGTTCCAAGAGTACAGACTGAGGAAAAAGTGACATCTGATCAGCATTCTTTCCTGCCTCCCAGGAGAGTATAATAGAGCTGGTGGTTTGTAACTTATGTTTTAAGTGTGTATTAATATGAGCTTATGAGGCTTTTATGTTTTAATTATTTCTTTTGTGGTAGAAGAAAAAATAGCCATCCTTTATCAGATATCTACTATTTTGTACATTGAAAACCTTTTCTAGAAAGGACCTCATTAATTCCCTTTGAATAGAACCTAGACATAAGCCAAATCCAAGCATTGAGAGATTTTCCCTGGGGTTCTACTCAGGGGTAGTGGCATAATGAGTAAGGGGAAAAAAGCTTGAATCCTCTTTTTTTTTTTTTTAAATCAGTCTTCCCCAGGACTGAATCAAATACTCATGAGGCTATATCTATGGTCTTTTGAAGAAGGGGGATACCTTTTAGGTGATAGGTGACATCTTTGTTATAAAGAAGGCTCATTTGGGGGTGGGAGGAAAAGTATACTAAGAAGTGAGCATCATATAAAAATGATGAAACTTTCAGAATCACGGAATTTGTGAAGTGGAAGGAATTTCAGTAGCTCTCTCATCCAACCCATAAATAAAAGGAATCCCTATTATAATGTATCTGACAAGTAGCTGTCAAGCCTTTGATTAAGTACCTCCAAGGAGGGGGAGTTCACCACCTGTCAAGGCAGCCCATTCTATATTTGGACAGCTCTAGTTGTCAGGAATTTTGTTTGTTTGTTTTTTCCCTAGAAGTGAGCCTAAATTTGCTTCTTTGCACCACCCATCTGCTACTCTTCATTATATCCTGCTGGAACCAAAGAAAACAAATCTAATCTAATCCCTCTTCCAGATGAAAATACTTCAAAAACTTAAACACAGCCATCATGTCCCCCTGAGTCTTCTCTAGTCAAAATATTTCATTTTTTTTTCAAATGATATTCATATGACATATGCTTAAGGCCTTTCACCTTCATAATGGCCCTCCTTTGGACACTCTCCAGCTGTTTATCAATGCTTTTCTTAAAATGTGATGATGAGAACTGAATATTATACTCTAGATGAGATCTGATGAGGGCAAAACATGGCAAGACTATAACCTCCTCAATCCTGGGAGCCATGCCTCTCTTAATTCCATCCAAGTTTGCATTAACTATTTTGGCTACCATATTATACTATTGACTCATATTGGACTAGTAGCTCACTAAAATTCCCAGATCTTTTTCAGAGCAAAGGCTACCTCACCATGACTCTCCCATCTTGTATTGCTGAGGTTCATATTTGTGCTCAAGTGTAACATTTTATATTTGTTGCTATTGAATTTCATTTTATTGTATTCAGCCCAATGCTTTCACCTGTCCAGAAGTTTTGGATCATGACTCTATTATCGGGTGTGTTATCTGTCCCTCCCAGCTTTGTGTCATCTGAAAATTTGATGAGCATGCCATTATCAAAAGCACTGATAACAAATATTAAATAGCCTAGATACCTCCTGCCACCCTGACAGTGAACCATCGACAACTGTTCTTTGAGCATGTCTATCCAACCAATTATGAATCTATCTAATTGTATTATTATCTAGTCCACATAATAATAACAATAATATTAACTATTATATTTATATTTATTTGTTTCAAATTTATTTTATTTTTAATTTATGGAATAAAACAAACATTTCCATAACATAGAACAATAAAAACATGATCGTACATGAAACTAAAAATCTACTATACACAACTTATTATTCCTTCCAAATATACAACAGAATTATCCTGTAAATTTCTTTTTTCTCTTCCCTACCCCTTGTCTAAGAGATGGCTACCATTAGACACAAATGGAGTGTGTGTGTGTCTGTGTATAATTATTCTGTGCATGCTTATATTTATCAGTTCTTGCTCTGCATGCAGATTGCATCTTCATATGTCCTTTAGAGTTAATTTGGATATTTACAATAGTCAAAATAATTTATTTGCATGAAGTCATTCTTTAAACATATGCTGCTACTGTATACAATGTTCTCTGCTTCTTTCACTCTTCATTATTTCATGCAAAGCTTTACATATTTCTCTAAGGTCATTGAGCCCATCATTTCTTATGGCACAGTAGTATTCCATCACATTCATATACCGCAATTTGTTCAGCCATTCCCCAATTGATGGCTATCCCTGTAATTTCCAGTTCTTTACCAACACAAAGAGAGCTGCTATAAATATTTTAGAAATATGGATTCTTTTCCTTTCCCCCTAATCATCTTTGGAAGAAGATCTAGTAATGGTATTGCTGGATAAAAAGGTATGGGTAGTTAGTAAATATAATACTATGTAGTATTATAGTCAGTAAATATACAGGGTTTTAAGGTTTATAAAGCATTCTACAATGCTATCTCATTTCCTCCCTTCATGACAACCCTAGGAAGTAGATGCTATTATTATCCCTATTTTTTTTAATGAAAAAAAATGAGGTTGAGAGGTTAATTCACTTACCTAGGGTCACACAGTTAGCAAATGTGTGATGTTGAGTTCGAACTGTGCTCTTCCTGACCCCAAGTGCAGCGTTCTATCCACTTAGGTGTGTCTCTCCATATTTTCTACTCATATATAAAATAAAACAAATGAGCTAAAAATATACAATTTAAGAAAGTCTGACATATCAGCTATTAGGTTGATTTTACATATACCTTGTTGCACATCTTATGAAACTGAAAGACCTATATGTTACATTTTGCCAAAAATTCATCAAATAGTATTTTTAGATATTGCCAGATTTCTGTTCCAACACAGATTATGAAATCTATCTAGTAGTATGCCAAAGTGATATAAGAAGATATATCTGAGTTTATAAATAAAATGACCACATCATTTTTTTTAAATCGCATATGAATAGATGATGGCCAGTCATGATAAAATAGCCAAGATTTCTAGGGGGTTGGGAGAGAGGGAAGAGGCATGGCAGGAGAGCGAAAAAGAGAAGGGAAAGATACAAACTACTATATACATATATGTATTGTTTCTGTATCTGTGTGTTTGTATACATATATGTGTACTATATTATACATAAACTATATATAACAACTGTATATATGTGTGTGTGTGTGTGTGTGTGTGTGTATATATATATACATATATATATATATATATATATATATATTGCTGCTTGTAGCCTTCCTTTCTGATGCCTGCCTCACCCCCAACCCCCAACCAGTCTTGGTAATTAAACCATGACCGGCCATTGTCTAATCAGAATCATTTTTTTGTTGTTGTTTTCATTTTGTTTTAAAACTAAGATAAATCTTCTTTTATCAGTTTGAGGCACTTCCTGGTAGATTTCATAATCTTGCAATATTGCTGTACATCTAAAAACATTATTTAGTAAATTTTTGACAAAATATAATAGATCTCCTACTTTCAAATCACGCACATACACACACACACACACACACACACACACACACACACACACACACACGGTTGGTTACCACTTCCTAGTTATGGTTCTGTGAGGCTCTTTCCCCTGTGGATGTGAGTATATACATATATACATACACATATACATATACACACATATTTATACATGTTTACATAAACACATGCATGCCAACATGCACATATATAGTGCACATATACATATATGCACATACATACAAGGGCTCACACATATACAGATAATATACACAAATACATGTAATTTATATACACAGATATAGTTATATATATTATGTGTACATATTATAATCATGTATACAAAGAGAAAGGAGCTTCAAAGAGTCACAATCAAGAACCAGGTCCTTGCCCCAAGTCATGAAAAATTAGAGGTACTTACATCCCTTCCTCAGTATGGAAATAGTGAACTTAGCATTTCATTAGCAAGAAGCAGTAGTTAAAGTTGGAAGGAAGGAAGGAAGGAAGGAAAGAAGGAAGGAAGGAAGGAAGGAAGGAAGGAAGGAAGGAAGGAAGGAAGGAAGGAAGGAAGAAAGGAAGGAAGGAAGGAAGGAAGGAAGGAAGGAAGGAAGGAAGGAAGGAAGGAAGGAAGGAAGGAAGGAAGGAAGGAAGGATTCAGATGACTCTGGAGGAGAAAGTGAGTCTGGTGACCTTGCACAGCCCTCCCTCACTCAAATCAAAGTCAACTGCAAGTCATGTCATCATTTTCCTCATGTCATAGTGCTCTTTGAAAATGAAGGACAAACACAATAACAAGTTAAAGTTGGAAGCTACCAGATCAGAACTGGTCATCAGAAGCCAGGAGCAAATAAGGCAAAATGAAATGGGATAAGACGGACAAAGAGGGACAAAAAGGGACAAAGTCCTAAGCCTCAGCATACTAAAGAAGAAAGGGATGCCTCATGTTAAATGCATCAACTAAGAGGTCAAAGAATTTTGATGTCTAAATGTTACAGGAAGTAGACATTAATGGGGCTTGGAAGAATACAAAGAGAATCAAAGACAAACTGGAGGTGAACATTTTAGAGAATTTGACAGAGTGTAGGACTCCTGGGTTATCAACACAATTTCTTTTTTCTAATTTTTTTTTATTATTTAATATTTTTAGTTTTCAACATTGATTTCCAGAAGATTCTGAGTTACAGAATTTCTCCCCTTTTCTACCCTTCCCCCTACCCCAAGATGGCATATATTCTGATTGCCCCTTTCTCTGATCTGCCTTCCCTCCTGTCACCCCCTCCCTCCTTATCCCCTCGCCACTTACTTTCTTTAAAAGAAAGTACAATTTACAATGTACAAAGTACAATGGGGCAAGATACATTTCTATGCCCCATTGCCTGTATATCTTATTTCCTAATTGGCATGTGAAAACAACTTTTTTTTGAACATTTGTTTTTAGAACTTTGAGTTCCAAATTCTCTTCCTTCTTCCCTCCGCACCCACCCTCCTTGAGAAGGCAAGCAATTCAACATAGGCTCCCCCTCCACCATGTATCATTATGCAGAACACTTTCATAATAATCATGTTGTGAAAGACTACATTTCCCTCCATCCTATCCTGTGCCCCTTTATTCAATTTTCTCCCTTGACCCTGTCTCTTTTCAAAAGTGTTTGTTTTTGATTACCTCCTCCCCCAATCTTCCCTCCCTTCTGTCATCCTCCCCTCTTATCCCCTTCTCCCCTACTTTCCTGTAGGGTAAGATACCCAACTGCATGTGTATGTTATTCCCACCTGAAGTCAAATCCGATGAAAGCAAGATTTACTCATTCCTTTTCACCTGCCCCCTCTTCCCTTCTGATAGAACTGCTTTTTCTTGACACTTTTATATCAACATAATTTCTTGCACTAAACCAAATTCTGTTTTAAAGGAGTCCAACATGTTCATACACATCATGGATTCAACATGTCGTATCCCTTTTCCAGCTCTTCAAGAAACAGGGCTGCCAGAAGTATTTCCATTCCCTATAGGTCCATTACAAAGTGGTTCAAGGGCTTTCCATGATAATTTTTCAGTTATCCTTATGAAGAAGTAGGGACTGAGTTACACTTATAACATGCTAAAGGTTATTTCAGTCAAAAGTTCATCAATACCACAATTTGACACCATTTTGACAAAATATCTGAATTACTGACTGAGACTTTTGTCAGAATGGACTAAACTGACCAGATATTCTGTGTAAATATGCCTAACATTTCTATTATATTAATAGAGAAACAGAGGAATGGGAAAATGAAGGGATATCTGAGGTAGTTCACCGAACAGAAGAATGACAGACACTCATAACCACAGATTCCCAATCTGTTGGAACAATAAAGGTGTCATAGAGGAAACCTTAGGTATCAGCTAGTCCAACTAAAACCTTCTTCTTACAGATGAAGAATTATGGTATAATAGAAAGAGTATGAGATTTGGAAGAAGAGGAAAAAGATTCAAATCCTTCTCTGCTACTTACTATATGTCTGACTTTGAAAAAGTCATATGACTTCCCTAAAATAACATTAAGGCTGTATGATGCAAAGGTTCAGAAAGCTCTGTGTCCAGGACCAATGACTTTTTTAAAACTTGCATAATAACAATTTTAACAAAGATCACTTCTTGAATACATATATTTTCGTGAGTGTGTGTGTGTGTGTGTGTGTGTGTATGTGTGTGTGTGTGTGTGTGTGTGTGTGTGTATGTGTAGTGTGTCAGTGGATAGAGTCCTGGCCCAAAAAAACTTATTTCCTTGAGTTCAAATCTGGCTTCAGACACTCACTAGACTGTGAGATCCTAGACAAGTCACTTAACCCTGTTTGCCTTGGTTTCTTCATCTGTAAAAATGAGGCGGAGAATGAAATGGCAAATCAATTTAGTATCTTTGCCAAGAAAACCCCAAAATGTAGTCACAAAGAGGCAGATATGACTGAAATAACTGAACAACAACATATGTATGCATTTTAGGTTTTTTAGAGTAAGGAATACTTCCTGAAGAAATTCCTCTGCTTATAAATATAGTTGACGTCCCTCTGCTCTGTGGTTTCTAATACTGAGAAGTTAAGTGACTCACCCAGGGTCTCACAGTCAGATTATGTCAGAAGCCTGTCTTGAATTCAACTCTTCCTCAAGCCAAAGATGGCTTTTTATCCACTACAAAATGCTACCTCTAAATAATGTGCATATATATGTACATATGTAGCTATCTATACATATATACATATACACACACATATGCATATATGTGTACATTCAAAGCTAGGCCCAGAATATACTCAAAGAGATAAAAGTCATATCAATGTCAATTTTTTTTATAAAGTAATGAAATTAACATGAGATACACTTTCCAATTTTTTTTATTGCAAAAATCAGATGCACTCATAAAAATGTAACCAGTAAAGGCCTACAAACAGAAGTGCCTAGGGCTTACAAGGACCTTAATGGAACCCAAGACTACACTGATGCCTGTTAGTTTTCTCCTTGTCTAAATGAAAGATATTATTCAGCCCGTATTACACATGGGATAGTGTTGAATTAGAATGACAACTGATTGCTGGAAGGAAGTGTTCATGGAGTAGATCTGGTCAAGGACAATATAGGAAAGAGACAGAAGACTGTATTGTTGTGTCCTTTCTATAATTTATTTATTTTATTTTTCTGTCAGTAATTATCTGTGCGAACTTGGATGAAGAATTCACTTCATCTCTACAAACTTCAGTTTAGGATCATATCCCCAATGCTTAGCATAGTATGTGGCACATAGTAGGCACCCAATAAATATTGATTGATTAAGTAACCTGAGAAGTCACTGCTCTGCTATCTTCATTTTATACATAAAGAAACTGAGATTCAGGGAAATGAAGTGAATTTCCCAAGGTCACACATGTAGGAAGTAGCAGAGCTGAAAGTTGATTGATCAAAAATCTAATTCCACAGGCACCACCTTCCCCTTACTATGTTCCCTTGTCTATAAAATGAGGTCCTTGGTTGGAGTAGATCATCTCTAAGTCCTCTCCTTTACCAAAGATATAATACCATGTATGAGTTCAGATATAATAAGCAAATGCCTACATGGAGTAATATAAGGGTGAAGAGTCTCATAAAAATATCTTCTTTCAATTCTTCGTTTTGTTTTTTTTTTTTAAATTAGAAGTCAGTTTTGCATAGTGGATAGAAAGCTTGCCTTGGAGTGAGGATCATCTGGTTTCAAACCCCTGTCTTGGATACTTTCTAATTGTGTGACCTTGTACAAATGACTCATCCTCTCTCAGCCTCTGATTTCTCATCTTTAAAATGGTGATAGTGACAGCGAATATATCATGGGATCAAATGAGATAACATAGAGATATTAAATAACACATTTTGGAACAAAGTAAAGCACTTTGGAAATCTTCAGTATTACAAAAATATTAGCTATTATTACTATTCATGTTGTCTGATGTGACTAATTAGAAATTCACTTAGATTTATCTTTATTTTATAAAGACCAAATACATCTGGGCTAGAATAGGTGACATAATATAATATATTAACTATCATAATATAAATAGGTTTGAAGTGAATGTTTTCATATTAACATCTGAGCTCTAATCCACTGAGGGGATAAGAGTTTTAATGGAGGGTAACAAGGATAAAGTGGGAATTTTAAAACATTGCAGCAAAAGATGAGAATAGGACTAGTTAGAGCACTAAAAAGGTGGTCTTTTGGCATCCAAGGGACATCCTCAGGGCAGTGGAAGAATCCTGGAAGACAATGACAGAAGGTGAGAGAGGAGATCTAAAGGCAAATGGTATTTTGATTAGTGTCAACCCTGAATTACACAACTAGATGATACTTATTTCAGAACCTCAGGAGCTAGTGATATTCAGAGGTACACCACTTACAAATGAGAATTGCAACCCCATCCCACCTTACTAGGCAAAAAACCATAGGCAAATCCTCCATCCCTCAATTAATTGGGTTGCCCAGGCGTACCCAAGGTGGACATGGGTATTAAGTAGCAAAGCCAGGATTTGAATCAAGAGCCTCTGGCTCCAAATTCAACAGTCTTTCCACTGCACCACACTGTCTCTGCTACTGGTACCAACCTGTCAATAGCTGCTCCAACTTGTTCCTTTTGTTTTTTCACACCTTCCTTGGGTTGGTAGAATTAATTGAGTGTTTTAGTTTAGCAAGTCAGGAACCAGACTGCAGGGAAAAAGCAAAGTAAACAAATGACCTCATTCAGCTTATTATTAAAATGTCAGTGGAATTTGAAGGCAGTAGTGATAGATTGTTGGTTTTTTATATCCCTCTTGCAACTTCCCCTGCTTCCTTAGCTGTGGTAGATTCCCATCATAATATCGCAGAAGTGAGAAGTGGCATGGCATAGGAGAGAGGAAGGAAGATCTGGGTTTGAGCCCCATATCTGAAACATAGTGGCTGCATTGCCCTGAGCAAGTCTCTATTTAAATAGAAATTCAACATAATCCCTTTATAATTTCTGTTATAATAATTGTCACGATAATAATAATAACTAACATTTATGTGTAAAACGAACTGGAGAAGAAAGCCCAAATGGGGTCGTGAAGAGTCAGACATGACTGAAACAACTGAACCATGACCACAAACTATTTACACAGAGCTTACTATGTGCCAGGCACTTTGCTAAGTTCTTTACAATTATTATCTCATATAATGTTCACTATAATCCTGGGAGATAGGTGCTATTACTATTTCCAATTTTACAGATAAGGAAACTGAGGCAACGAAAGGTTAAGTGATTTGCCCAGGGTCACACAGCTAGTAAATGTCTATGGCCCGATTTGAACTAATCTTCCTAACTCCCAGCCTGGTACTCTATGCATTTTATGCATTTAGAAACATTACTGTGAGAAGGAATCTATGGTTTTCACCAAACTGCAAAAGAGGCCTGTGGGGGAAAAATGGTTCAGAATCCCTACTCTAGAGTCAAACTCCCTATAAAATAAAAGGAAAATGAAAGGATGACTAATGCAGACTAGGCTTGAAAACTGTGACGTCCCAGCACTTCCACATGTCAGAACCTAGCCGTTCTGAGGTCTTCTGGTCACATAGGGTCACATGGGTCTTTGATGGACATAAATAACCAAGATTGCCTCTTTCTGGCACATTTAAAAGGAAAAGCATTCAAAAGAATTTACTTTAGGGTCAAGAAGTAGGCTGATCATATAGAATGAGAGATGACAGGTAGATGGTCTAAGTGATACTTTCAGACTCTCTGGGTTCTAAAGAACAAGTGAAAGGACCTCTAACCCTTTAGGTAGATGATCTGTGGAAGATACATGGCAAAACAAGAATTACATAGGATAAGGGATGAAGCAGTTGTCAGCTTCATCAATAAATGGAATACCCGCTCCTGTGAAATCCTGGATCCTTCAAAGAATTAACGTCTTTAATGTCAAAGAGACACAAATATAGTGGTTTCCCTAAGTCCACAAATTCCCTGTTCATAACTTCCGGAGAGCTGAGTAATTAAGCATATTTTGGAAGTGCAACCAGTAGCAAGACACATGACACCAATATTTATATACAGAAACCTGATGCCCTAATAATTCCCCTCCAGCTCTTCTGCAAGTTATCTCTTGTACTTCATTCCTAAGGATATGTCTCTTTACCAAGTGGTAGCCTTCTGCCCTTTTTCTCTTCCCAGAGCATCTCCTTCTCTTTTTCTATGCTGAATTCTTTTCTTCCTTCCACTTCCCCAACAAAGTACTTCCTTTTTTCTTTCCAATGCCCTCCTCCTATCAAAACAAGAAAGGGTATGCACCAAGTAAGCATGAGACTGAAAGTCATTCAGGACTGTGTGTAAATTCTCATGTTAGTATTTGAAAAACTTTTATCTCTAGTTATGAAATAAATTGCTTTCTTTAAAGTCAAACAAAGTCTAGACATCAGTGAGCAGGTAGATAGATGTGTGTGTGTGTGTGTGTGTGTGTGTATGTGTGTGCGTATGCGCGTGTGTTGTGAACGTTGTTAGGGTAGGTTGCTGTTTGGCTTTGTTTGTATTTTAAGAGGTTGGGGAAAAGTTGCACTTTATTTTGGTTTGTTATTTTGTAGAGGGTGTTTACTCTTGGCCCTAAGTTCATTCTTGGTCTAAGACTAGCCTAATCTTTCCTATGGTGGGTGGGCTTGAAGTGGAGAGCCAAGACCTTTCAATCCCATCACAAACTTCAAAAAATTGGTTCACCAAACATCCACATGTCCCCTAAGCATGAACTAGGTCTTCATTGGCAAGTTCCCTCATTACATTAATGTCATATTAACTTCAGTTTTGATTATAATGGTAAGTAGTATACATGTAAGGGTTGGTGTATTACTCATGTAACTTTACCCATAAAAAAGTTACATAAAAAATGTAGTGGGAGTCAATCGCCAAAAATGCCCTAGTTGGAAGAACCTTGGACATCATCAGATTTTCTCTCTGAGCATTAATTCTTAAGGCTATGCTCTCTAAAACATTAACATATAGTAACGAAACAGTTGTGGTTTTTTAATGAACATAATAAACATGTCTCTTATAGTGCTGATGATGGACAGTCATACTTTAGTCATGTGAAGACCAGTCTAACTAAGTGTGCTTATCACCAAGATATCACAAGGTAAAGAATTTTTTTTTATTGTAAATAAATCTACCATGTCATAGAGAGGTTGTATTCTGAATCAGTGGAAGGAATACTCGTATTGATTAAATCACAGATCCTTACAATACTGAAATAGTCCAGAATTCATGCAACTAAATGAGAAGAGTTGTCCTTCAATACAGTATTCTCAGGATGCCATAGATTTATTCCAGGGAAGATTTTATTGCTTAAAACTATTTTTTGAATTCCTGTTATAGAGTTGTCTTTAAGGCAAATTTCTAAGCAGTCAAAAAAAATTATCATTTTTAGCTACACTTTGATATCAAGTGGATAGCTACTTGAATAAATATAAAGAGAGAAGATAATTTTGATCACTCATCTGCTAACAGATATCAATTGAAGAATCATAAAGGATCCCAGCTTATGGGACTCCCACGGTGGAATCATAACCCTTCAAGGACATAGTAGATAAGTCTTCCGAAGTTGCCTGAGGCACTGAGAGGTTAAATGATTTGCCCAGTGTCACAAAGTTAGTGTACTTCAGAAAGGGATTTCGAACCAGGTTTTTCTCACTCTAAGCCCAGCACTCTTTTATATCCACATGCTCTTTAAAGAAATTAATACATTTAAAAATAAAAACCAAAAGCCTGAAAAATAAGAAGTGTTCAGGACCTACTAAGATCTTCACCTAGTGCCAAAGTTTATAGTTTTGCAAATACAGTGATCTTTTAAAAAATATCACCTTTTAAAAAATATCACTGCATTCCATGTTCAACAATTTTTAATGCCTCTCCCTTACTATATACAAGATAAAATACATGCTCCTTGGGCAAATACCCAAAGCCATCCAAAGTCTGGACCCTATATACTTCTATACCTCCATGGGACTCTACCTCTCAAGTTGGTCTTTCTTTCAATTCACACAGCCACCACTCTATCTCAAGGTCTCACCACTTCTCATCTGGTCTATTGCAATAGCCTCCTAATTGTTTCCCTGATACAGTGTTTCAACAATTCGGCTAGCAACTGCTGTGGGGGTGAAAAACCAACACAAGCCCAACAACAAGAATGCTGACAGCACAGGTTCTTTTGATCTCCTTTAGGAAGGAAAGTAACATTAAGGGGTTAATAATCTTATTTCAATCCAACATACAAATATCATTCACTTAGTTCAGGGGAAAAAGCCAACATCCTGAACTTTAGAGCAAATACAAATTACAAACATTAACAGACAGACTTTGTCTGATTCAAATCTCAATACATAGTTACCAGGTTTTAACAAAATCCCAACATCTGGGTTTGCAAGTCGAGGCTGCTCTTAACAGCTGCCCAGAGTCTCTTCCAGTCACACGCCACTCTTCAGTGAGCAGGAGCCCCCAGGGAGAACACTAACCTCTGGGTTTATATATCTTGTTCAAGGTCAAAGGTGAGTCACACATGCCACTCACCCACGTGAACTAAAAGCATCACAAAAATGCAACTTAAACCCACGTGGTCTAAAAGCCTCTGATGTCACAAACATTACTCAAACCCATGTAAATTAGTCTTTCCCTTGAGGCAAGGAGGTCATCAAGGACTCCTAATTTAATAGAGGAAACAAAGGCCAAACCGTTTTAACAATCTGGCTAGCAGCTTCTGTGGGGGGTCCAGATCCACCCACAGCCAGCACCCCAGAAAGCTGCCGGACAGCCAGAAAGCCCAGGTTCTTTTGATATGCCTTAATAAGGAGAGCAAGGTTAAGGGGTTGGCAAG
>JAQQSZ010007139.1:0-13394 GCA_028646595.1 Phalanger gymnotis | reverse complement strand
GGCACAAGGTGAGTTGAATATGAAGGGATGATATCTAAAAACCAAAACTAAGGGCTGACACAGGAATATATTGGGAAGAGAAAGGGAGAGATAGAATGGAATAAATTATCTCTCCTAAAAGTGACAAGAAAAAGCAGTTCTGTAGGAAGGGAAGAGGGGGCAGGTGAGGGGGAATGAATGAATCTTGCTCTCATCGGAACTGACCTGAGGAGGAAATAACATACACACTCAATTGTGTATCTTACCCCACTGGAAAGTAAAAGGAAGAAGATAAAAAAGGAGGGACAACAGAAGGGAGGGCAGATAGGGGGAAGAGGTAATCAAAAACAAACACTTTCGCAAAGGGACAAGATCAAGGGAGAAAATTGAATAAAAGGGGAAAGGATAGAAAAGAGCAAAGTATAGTTAGTCTTTCACAACATGAGTATTGTGGAAGGGTTTTACATAATGATACACATGTGGCCTAGGTGTAATTGCTTGCCTTCTTAGGTAGGGTGGGTGGGGAGGGAAGGGGGGAGACAATTTGGAGCTCAAAGTTTTTAAAAACAGACATTCAAAAACAAAAAAAAAGTCTTTGCATGCAACTAGGAAACAAGATACACAGTACACAGGGAATGGGAAGTAGAAATTTATCTTGCCCTACAACCAAACAAGGGAAGGGGATGGGAGTGGAGTGGGGTGACAGAAGGGAAGGCTGAGTGGGGAACAGGGCAACCAGAATATATGCCATCCTGCAGTGGGCGAGAGGTTAGAAAAGGGGAGAAAATTCATAATTCAAACTCTTGTGAAAATCAATGCTGAAAACTAAACATATTAAATAAATTAAATAAAATTTAAATAATAAATAGAGCGTTGAGAGGTTAAGTAGTATGTCCAGAGTCACATAGTATGTGTCAGAAAAAGGATTTCAACTCAAGAGTTCTTGACTCTGAGACCCAGGTCCTCTATTTACTCTATCCTGCTCTCTTTAGTAAAAGAAAAAAAAGAAAAAAGATATTTGCATGATTAAGCAAAATAATTTTTTAATGTTGTTTTATCTTTAATTCATTTTATGTCTATTTTATGCATAACTTATATAGAATGTGGTAATATTAAAGCATGTGAAGATAAGTAGATAGATACATGCATGTATAATACATATATGCATACATGTATACATATATATGCATACATGCATGCATACATTGATAGATGGAAAAGTAGGTAGATAGGATAGATAAGTAGAGGGTTCAACATATATTAAAAACTTATACTGCAAAAAAGTTATCTACAGAAGTGCATGATCAAAAAGTTTGAGACACCACTGATCTAGATAATGGGGAGCCACTGAAGGGTTTGTTTGTTTATTAGTGAAGGGTTAGAAATTATGTATAGAGAACGTTAATCTGGCTTCCACTAGAAAGTTGGGCTGTGGTAGAAGGAGAGAAAGCATACATGGGAAGATGTCAAGAGAATATTGTAAGAATCCAAGAAGATAATAATAAGGGCCCTGGTAGAGAGGGAAAGATGTAATAGACATTGAGGCTTTATGGCACCTCTACTTAAAGAAGAGGATGATAACCCAGTAGGATTTAAATCTGGAAGAAATAACAATCAGCTTTACATGCATCTTCTTGACTCAAGCCTTCTTTTTCTGCCTTGAAGAAATTTGTCCCAGTGGGAAGGCAATTGAAGAAGGCGATGTGGAGCACTTAAAGTTTGGTCAGACACTGAGGACATAAACTTTATCACATTATATCCTGGACCATCACAGTCATTGACTTTTGTCTTGTCACTGGACTTCGATGACTCTGGAAGAGAGTAAGACTGATGACTATGCACAACTCTTTCTCATTTAGACACAATTAACATGCAAGTCAAGACCTTATGATGTTATTAGTCTTCTTCTAAAATGAGGGATGAACAATACCAAGTCTTTCAAAGTTTATTAGTTTTGCAGTATTGCTATTATTGTATAAGTTGTTTCGTTGGTTCTAGCTACTTTGCCTCAATTCCAAATTGTTGTTTTCTTTTTGAAAGCACACCCTTTATTTTATACAGAACAAGAGTATTCCATTACTTTCATATACCATAACTTATTCCACCATTCTCCAATTTGTAGGTATCTACTCAGTTTCTAACTCTTTGCCACCACAAAAAGGGTTGCTGTAAAAGTATCTTGTACATGTTGATCTTTTCCCTGTTTCTTTGATCTCTTTCAGGAGCAGATCTAGTAGCAGTATTGCCAAGGCAAAGAGAATGCAGCTTAATAACTTTTGAGGCATAGCTACAAATTGCTTTCTAGGATGGTTGGACTAGTTCACAGCTTTATACAATCTTTCCAGTATTTGTCATTTTCTTTTTTTGTCATCTTAAGCAAAACAATGAATGTGATATGGTATTTTAGAGTTGTTTTAATTTACATTTCTTTAATTATTAGTGATTAAGAACTTTTTTTTTCATTTGGCTTCACATTTCTTCCTCTGAAGACTGTCTATTCATATCCTTTAACCATTTAAAAATTGGGAATGGCTCTAATGCTTGTAAATTTGACTCAGTTCTATACGTCTTTATTAATTAATTTTAGTTTTGAACATGCATTTCCACAAGATTTTGAGTTCCAAATTTTCTCGACCTCTCTTTCAAGACGGCGGAGATTCTGATTACCTCTTCCTCCAATCTGCCCTCCCTTTTATCACTTCCCTTTTCTTGTTCCCTTCCCTTCTATTTTCCTGTAGAGCAA
This sequence comes from Phalanger gymnotis, assembly GCA_028646595.1. Classification (NCBI taxonomy): domain Eukaryota; kingdom Metazoa; phylum Chordata; class Mammalia; order Diprotodontia; family Phalangeridae; genus Phalanger; species Phalanger gymnotis. Next base: position 10,672 of record JAQQSZ010007139.1, on the reverse strand, counting down.
GATAGATTTTTACATTCCATTGCCCATATATCTTATTTCCCAGTTGCATGTAAAAACAGTTTTTAACATTCATTTTTAAAACTTTGAGTTCCAAACTTTCCCCTATCTTCCCTCCTCACCCAACCTCATTGAGAAGGCAAGAAATTCAATATATGTTATGCATGTGTACTCATGCAAAATACTTCCATAATAATCATGTTGTGAAAGACTATATTTCCCTCCATCCTATCCTGCTCCTCACTTAATCTATTCTCTCCTTTCACCCTGTCTCTCCTTAAACGTATTTGTTTCTAATTATGCCCTCCCTTCTACCATCCCCCCTCTCGTATCTCCTTCCCCCCTACTTTCCTGTAGGGTGAGACAAATTTCCATATGCAATTGAGTTTTTATAGTATTCCCTCCTTAAGCCAAATCTGACGAGAATAAAGTTTGATCATTCCCTCTCACCTCCCCCATCTTCCCCTCTACTGTAAAAGATTCTACTTGACTATTTTATGTGAGGTAATTTACCCCATTTCAACTCCTTCTTTCTCCTTCTCTCAGTACATTCTTCTCTCACCCCTTAATTTTATTTTTAGATAGCATCTCTTCATATTCAACTCACCCTGTGCCTTCTGTGTGGGTGTGTATACACTATATATGTATGTATGTATGCATATGTGTATGTGTGTGTATACATACATACATTCCTTTCAACTACTGTAATACTGAGAAAAGTCTCATGAGTTTTCCATGTATGAATGTAAATAGTTCAACTTTAATAAGTTCCTTATAGTTTCTCTTTCCTGTTTACCTTTTCATGCTTCTCTTGAGTCTTGTATTTCAAAGTCAAATTTTCTATTCAGCTCTAGTCTTTTCATCAAGAGTGCTTGAAAATCCTCTATTTCATTGAATGTCTATTTCTTCCCCTGAAGGATTATACTTAGTTTTTCTGGGTATGTGATTCTTGGTTTTAATCCTAGCTCCTTTGACTTCTGGAATATCATATTCTATGCCCTCAGATTCCTTAAAGTAGAAGTTACTAAATCTTTTGTTATCCTGATTGTGTTTCCACACTACTTGAATTGCTTCTTTTCGGTTACTTGCAATATTTTCTCCTTGACCTGGGAACTCTGGAATTTGGCTACCATTTTCCTAGGAGTTTTCTTTTTGGGCTCTTTTTCAGGAGATGATTGGTGAATTCTTCCAATTTACATTTTACCCTCTGGTTCTAGAATATCAGGGCAGTTTTCCTTGACAATTTCTTGAAAGATGATATCTAGGCTCTTTTTTTATCCTGGCTTTCAGGTAGACCAACAATTTTAAAATTATCTCTCCTGGATCTATTTTCCAGGATAATTGTTTTGTCCAATGAGATATTTCACACTGTCTTCTATTTTTTTCATTCTTTTACTTCTGCTTTATAATTTCTTGATTTCTCATAAAGTCATTAGCTTCCATTTGTTCCATTCTAATTTTTAAGGAATTATTTTCTTCAGTGAGCTTTTGGGCCTACTTTTCCATTTGGCCAATTCCGCTTTTTAAGGCATTCTTCTCCTCATTGGCTTTTTGTAACACTTTTGCCATTTGGGTTGGTGTATTTTTTTAAGGTGTTATTTTCTTCAGAATTTTTTGGGTCTCCTTTAGCAAACTATTGACAGCATATCTCAGGATATTAGGTTCTGTGGCATTTTCTACTAAAGTAAGAAAGGAAGTTGATTTTGTAGTTAAGCTGGTGTCTTTTACAAACATACCATCCTAGGACAAACAGACTAGAAGTACTTTTGAATATACTAATAAGTAAAACAGATGTGGAACTGAAGGAGAAAGAGTTCCTGTAGTGTCAAGGCTTCCCTTACAGTATCATCAGACGTGTTTCCTATTTCTTCCCATTTATTTATCTCTTCCCTCTTCATTCTCCATGAAACCCTGCACTGCCCCGACTCCAACTTTTCCCTCTGAGGGTTAGAATACAGTATACAAGATGATGTCAAAGACACACTCAAAATTCATTTCCTTGGGAATTCAAATCAGCAAACACATTAAGTTCCTATTTATGAGTAATATATTAGCAAATAGAAAAATCAAGAAAGACTTCACAGAGGGGCTGGCAAATAAGCTCATCCCTTAAAGGGGTATAAGGATTACAGAAAGCAGAGTTAAAATGGAAGTGAATATATTCCTGGCATGGGGAAGAACTTGTCTGAATACATGGGAGCAAGAGATAGAAAATCATATTCAATGTTTATATAACTTGTAGTCCAACAAGACTAGAATATAGATGTTGTAAAGGGGAGTAACAAAAATTAGGCAAGAAAGACATGACAGAGCCAGACCATGAAGTACATTGTAGAACGAGCTGAGAATTTGATTTTGCATTTTTACCAAAAGGTAATTGGCAACCCTTGAAGGGTTTTTTTCAAAAGATTCAAAGGCTAGCTCAAACTGTAATATTTTTGAGTATACAATGGAATAAAGGACTGTGAGAAATTCTCCCACAAGCCCAACAAAAGATTCAAGATTTTCCTATCCACACCAATAAGACAGAGGCCCAAAAGTTTATAGGGCTATTTGGATATTGGAAACACCATATTCCACGTTTGGGACATATTTTGAAACCCTTATATGAAGTTACCAGGAAAAAGTATGAATTTGATTGCGGACGTGAACAGAGTAAAGCTTTTGAAGAAGTCAAAGCTGCTATGCAATTGGCTCTGGATTTATGGCCTATGCAGAATGGCCTAGTGGAATTACAAGTGATTGTATGAGATGACTATGCAAACTAAAGTTTAGTAAAAACAACAAAGCTGAAATATACCCTTAGGATTTTGGTCTAGGAAACTTCCTTCATCTGGAGTTCAATATACACCTTTTGAAAAGCAGTTGTTAGCTGTATATTGGGCTTTGGTGGAGACTGAGGAACTGACTCTGGGCCATGAAGTGATTTTAAGGCCTGGAGCCCTGGCTATGACTTGGGTAATGAGTATCCCAGCTTCCCACACAATTGGACACTCACAAGAGGCTAGCAAGATTAATCAGAAATGGTATATTCAAAATTGATCAAAAACAGGCAAAAGTGGAGTTTCTGATCTACATGAATTTATAGCAAACATAGACACTGACAGAAATGATAAACTCCCTAAAATAAGGCAATGGTTGCTACAGTCCTTGGTAAAACAGAATGAGAGATATGATGGATTACCTGAAGAACAGAAGAAACATGCGTAGTTTACTGATGGGACAGCAAAATATTTGGGCCACAAAAGACATAGCCTATAACCCACATATTAAGCGAACTTTGGAAAGTACTGGGATAGGTGAAAGTAATCAATATGCTGAACTTATGGCTGTATTTCAAGCTATTAAAGCAGAACAAGGAGGACAGTGTCATATATTTACTGATTCATGGGCAGTAGCTAATGGATTAGCTACATGGATACCCACGTGGAAAAATCAAAATTGTGAAATTCATGGTCAACAAATTACTAGTTTGTCAGTTTCACATGTAGACACTCATGTCACCCTCACCACACCAGAACATGAGTACAATGCACATGCTGATAGACTAGCAAAGATTGCTACTGAACATATTGTCCCTACTCTGACACCAACTGATGATTCAGTACAAGCAAAATGGGTCCACCAAATGGCTGGCCACTTAGGGGTCCAGGCCACATACTGTTGAGCACAAGATCAAGGTATTAGCATCTCTCGTTCATTGTTAAAACAAGTAGCAGAGGAATGCTATATATGTAAATTGGAAAAGGAACAAACTATTCCTTGGGTAGTAACTAGAGAAATAGCAAGGAGAAAAGTTCCAGACTAAATTTGCCAGATAGATTATATCGAACCACTACCCCAAGATAAAGGATGAAAATTTATATGTACTTGTGTTGACATCTATTCAGATGTACTCATGGCTTGTTCTTATAAAAGTACAACTCAGAAAAGCACCTGTAAAACTCTAGATATCATAAGTTTATATTATGGAACCCCAAGGCAGATTCAAAGTGACAATGGGTCATATTTCAAAGTTAATGAATGAAGAGATATTGTGTATTGAAAAATATAGAGTCATAGAGTCATAGAATATCATATTCCATTTAATCCACAACCATCTGGGTTAATTGAAAGAACACATGGATTGTTGAAAGAACAGTTAAGAAAGTTAAGTTCTAATAATTCATATCAACATTGGAAAGATAATTTGTTCACTGCTTTACATAATTTGAATAACAGACCATTAGGAGAAAATACACCTCTAGCCAGAATGATGACCCCAAATCTGTAAATTAGAAAACAGCAAACACATAAGATATCAAATATTGAGTATTGGACTCTGAGGGAAGATGTCTCACCACTTTATCCAGGAATACCTGGTTCAGCAGGATATGATTTACATTGGACTTTTGGTTGGATAGAAAAGATATAAGAAAAATCTCTACTGGTATAGGTATGAGAATCCCTAAGAATCATTTTGGATGGATATTACCTAAATCAGGATTAGCAGCTCGAAGAATACATGTATTGGCTGGAGTGATAGATTCTAATTATCGAGGAGAAATTACTGTGACATTCCAAAATTTGGGTAAAGAACCTATACAGTTTTGTAAAAATGATAAAATAGTTCAAGTGATTATTATTTCTTGTGAAACAATACCCATTTGGAAATTGACTCTATCTTAAAATAACTATCAAAGGAAAGGAAGAGTTTGGTTCTACTGATAGAATAAAATTGGGAGCTAAAGCATGGGTAAAACAGAAGCCAGATGATATTCCAAAGGTTTCAGAAATTATAGCACATGGAAAATATAATACTGTAACTGTTGTTTATCCAGGATAAAATGATTATCAAATTGTATCCTTGACTCATGTGTTCTATTGTGAATGAGGCTATGACTGCTTCCTTCTTTCTTTTTGGATTTTTGTCTGTCAAATTTGTTTCCTATATTTGTTTCCTGTAGGCCTAGTACCATCCACCTACAGATGCCTGCTCACTTAAGCCAAATGTCAACTTCAGGACTTGACAACCATGATTTGTCATCCCTGGAACTGATGTCAATCAAGCTCCAGATGCAAGCTAAAGAACTGACCTCTCAATTAGGACTCTATACCTTTTGGGGCAGGGACAGCTCTATGTCCAATTTCAGCAGGAAGAAGCTATGGAGGATGAGACATTTGTCCCTTACCCCAAGATTTTGAGACCCATTCATTCAAAGGGGCAATGATAATATTGTTTATGCTTATTTTGTGTTATCCCTATTATATTGTTGTAAAGTTCTGAAGACACCAGTTATCCCAAAACTCCTATTGATTGCCCCATTAACCTGTGTAATGGATAAGAAAGATCTTGGGGCCAAATTTAATGGTAATTTCAATTTCAAGATATTTTCTACCCATTAATAGGCCCATGTAACTTGTTTATGTCACAAGAATCCTAAGTCACATGTGGTAGGAGGAGTTTCCTGAGGGGAAAAGGAAAGTGTGTCACAGGAAATGCTTAGAGAGCAAGTTAGAACTGAAGGAGAGAGCAGACAAAGGTGAACTAGCTGTGCTGTGAGTGTGTTTGTGGGACAGCCCCAGCAAGGGGGCAGAAGGCTAATGGAATGATGAGGTTCCAGTGTGGTGATATTGTGTTTTAAGTTCTTTGCTGTCATGTTAAAGTGGGCTTATTCATTTTGGGAGCTGGTTGCTGCTTGGATGGGTTGGACTTATTGGTTATGGGATTTGGTCCTCTGCTGTCTAAATAAATGTTTTACCTCTACCTTCTACATAGAGAGTCTCTTATATTTTGCAATACAGAACTACCACAGGCATATTTACAATTATGGTCTATGTCGTGTTTATTGCCTTGCTAATATACTGGCATGCAGTGTACCTGAAAATTGCTTTAATGTGTATTTCCATGTTTATTAGCAATGTTGTATACTTTTTGCAAGTAATCATTGGCAATATGTGCTTTTCCTTTTGAAAATTTTATGTTTATATTCTTTGATGACTTAGCCATCATAGAAATTAAGTTTGTAACTTCCTTATATATTTGAGATGTCAAGTTCTTATCTGCAATATCTATTATACTTTATGTAATCCGCTCTTTTCTTTTTCAACAATTCAACATTTAACTCAATGGGTATTTATGAAGAACCTAGACAAAGCACTTAGTACATAAGAAACACTTAGATAACGTACTAAGCACTGAAGATACAAGGAGCAAAATAATACTCTCCCTGCTTTCAAGGAGCTTCCATTCACAGAATCTGAGAGTTAAAAGGGGCCTCAGTCTCTAACTAATCCAGGCCATATCTTCAGGAATCTCCAGTATAACATGTCCAATAGTGGTAGCTGGGACCAAGGTAACAGCTCAATTGAAAGAGAAAGTTCCAAATCTCTCCTTTTCCCTCCTCAAAGTCTTTAGTGCAGCCATCCAGGGATAGAGACATGATGGAGACTACCAGCTCCTTCCATGTCAGTTTCTTCCCATGTCTTTTCTTTCAGCAACCTGAAGTGGGGTTGGCATCTTGTATCTCCACTCTCATACCTAGAAATCAGAAGCACCAGAAGTCTGAAAAAATTTAGTGACTTGAAGACAATTTGAAGAAGACTGCACAGACTGGGTGTCCCTTGCTCTCCACAACTCTGCCACACCCTTCATGCAGGGTAGGGCGTTTATCTCCATCAATGAGAAGAGAGTACCACATCAATTTGGAACTAGGTTATATTCATAAAAGTAATTTTAAGGACTAAGATCTCTGATTGATACAATAACCATTCAAAATTGCAGAGGATTGAAGATGAATCATTCTGGTAGCCTACTGAGAGAAGGGATTGACTAACAATATAAAATAAGATACACATTTTCAGAAATGGTCAATGTGGTAATTCATTTTGTTTTGCATATTTTGTCACCAAAATTTTTCTTTTTCTTTTCTAATTTGGGGGTGAAAAGGAGAGAATAGATTAGTTAGGAGAAAGTATGAAGAAAAAAGAAAGAAAGGAAGAAATAGGAAAGGAGGAGGGAAGGGAAAAGGAAGACAGGGAGAGAGGAATGGAGAAAGAAAGGGGGAAGGAGGAAAGGAAGAAGGGAGTAGAGAAGAAAAGGAGGGATGATGGATAGGAGAGAGGAAGGAAGGCTGAGAGGAAAGGAAAATAAACAATTATTGAAGCATCTGTTTTAAACAAATGTAAAAGATAACACAAAGGTCAGAAAGAATCATAGATAAGTAGGACAGCTTTGAAAGTAACATATTGATTTGGTTATATATGTAATGAGGGGTAGATGTGATTGTCACTTTTTCAGATCTGCACTTTAGGAAGATCGTTTTGAGATCTGAGTGGAAGATGATCTAGCATGGGGAGAGCTTTAAGGCAGGAAGACACACCAGTAAGCTATTTCAATAGTCCAGGTGTGAGGAAATGAGGACCTGAAACTAGGAGGTGGTAATCTCAGAGGAAAGAAGAATGCATATATGAGTGATATTAGGACAGCAAAATCAATAGGTCTTGACAGCAGAATGTAAATCAAGGGGTGAGAAAGACTGCAGAGTTGAGAAGGATACCTAGTTTGCAAGACTGGGAGGATAGTGGTAACCTCAACAGTCAGAGTGAAGGTAGGAAGTAGGGATTTAGGAAGAGAGAAGAAAAATTTTGGACATATTGAATTTAAGATCTAAAAGACATCCAGTTTGAGATGTCTAATAGGTAGCTGAAGATGTGAGTCTAGTAGTCAGAAGAAAGTAAGTTTGAGAATTATCTGCAAAGAGATGATAATTGAATCCATTGAAGCTAAGGAGATCCCCAAGCAAGTATAGAAGAGAAGAGGCCTGAGGACAGAGTCTTGGAGGACTGGCTGAAGCTTAGAAGGTGATATCTAGATAAAGATCCAGCAAAGGAGAACAAGAAAGAACAATGACAGATGGGAGGAGAATTAGAAAAGAACGAGATCATGAGAACATGGAGAAAAGTATCAAGAGGAAAAGGGTGATTCAGTGTCAAAGGCTGCAGAGAGGTCAAGGTTGAGCACTAAGAAAAGGTCATTAGATTCAGTAGATTAGTGGTGAGTTAAATGCTGAGGCTGGAAAGCATACTGTAGGAAGTTCATAGGAGACTGACGGGAAAAGAACTGTAACTGATTGTGTACGATCTTCTCCACGAGTTTAATCAGGAAGGGAAGTTAAGGGGAAGGAAAGCAAGTAGAAAATAGCTATGGATACAGATTAAGTGAGGGCTATTTGAGATGGAGAAGATATGGTCATTTTTCTAGGCAATAGGGAACATAGTCCCTCGAGGAATTTAAATTCTACTGGAGAAATACAATATGTGAAGAGATAAGTAAATACATGGCAAAAATCCCAAGGTGTAATGGCTAGCACTTTAGACATTTTGTAATATCTGGTGTACTTGCCTGTTTCCTTTCACCACATCCTCAAAAGAAGTGTGGTTTCTGATGGGGTTATATGGCATAACCTATATTATACTAGATTTGAACCCAGAATAAATGTGTCTTGAGTTCTACCTCTAACACTAAATATATGGCATTTGGGCAAATAACTTAAAGTGCTTTCTGAGTTTCAGATTCCTCATTCATACAATGGGGACAATAATACTTGCCCTTCCTATGTGATGGGGTTGTTGTGAAGAAACATTTTGTAAACCTTAAAGAGATATTTAAATGAGGGCTGTTACTATAGCCCTCATTTATGTAGCACTTAATAATTTTGATTTAGGTTGCCTGAAGGTTCAGGTTATTTTTTTTTAAAGAAGGAAAAGATTTCTACAGTTAATTTTCAGCAGGCAAAATCATTAAATAGATTTATGATCTTAAACTTATTTAAATTGTAATTATGAAATATTAATATAAGAATCATAATTGGTTATGTTCTTCACAGAATCATAGAATAATAGAACTGCCAAAGGGCCTTTAGAGATCATCATGTACTACACTTTCACGTTACAAATGAGGAAACTGAGACCTGAGAGGTACTTATTTGAATAGTATAATTTAAGAGCAAGGAGCTTTGTGAACATTGGTATTAAAATTTAATTTACTCAAAGAACCATACAGGCCTCTTTGCTGTCCCAACGGTTTATATAAAGTTATTAAAGTCAGGTTATTTTAGACTTCTTAGATAAATCTTTGGGCTAGCGGCAAGTATTCCATTTCTAGTACATCTAAAAATCACAGAATCACACAGTCACAGAGTATTAAAGCTAGAAGGCATCTGAGAGATCAGTTTACATTTGACTAAGAATTTCAAAGTTTAAAGACTGTTGCCATGACAGGAATTCACAAAATAGATTGCATGGATGGAGTGAAGTAGCTAGTGATGTTTGTGCATTTTTAATAACCATGTCTTTTCCATTTTCCTACAGAATAGTGTTTCCTTCCACCACCACTTTTACCAACATGATCTAATTTCTATTTTCAAATTAAAATCATTAAGGTCAGCTTCTGTCACTAAAGTATTACTGAGCTATTTCATAGGGACAAGCAGCAGAGTATTCATTGTCAAAGGCTACTCTGGAGGAGTTCTAGCCAATTCCACCCAGGAAGATCTTCGAGGAGGACCCAGTAATGGCTCTGTGTCTGTGGTCCAATGATCTGTTTTGATGTAATGATGCTCATTCCCAGAAAGCAGAACACCTGTTATTTAGTCAGAGTTACTTAGGAAAACCTCTACTAAGCCAGAGAAGGGTACCAATATAGGTGGCAGAATTGCTTTTACTGATAACATTTGAGGTACTAAAGGTCAAAGGAGAGAAAAAGAGAGAGAGAGAGAGAGAGAGAGAGAGAAGAGAATAAATTAGGAAACTCCTATTTTAGTCACCTATATTGAGGTCAAGAAGAAGTTAGAGAAAGAGGAGATAAAAGAGTGGTTATAGAGAGAGGATAAGGAGCAGGGAGTATGTTAGGTCTGAAGTCAGGAGAGGTAAGAGTATCTGAGAAAAAAACGGATGCTCAAGAGAGATCAAGGATGAACACTAGAAAAGGGTAATTGGATTTAATGATTAGGAAGTTATTAGAGAGAATACTTTCAGTGGAGTAGTAGTAGGAGAAATCCAGTGACAAGTAGTTGAGGAGAAAATGAACAACAAAAAGGAGGCATTGGGAATAGATAACTTTTATTTTTTAATTAATTTATTTACTTTTAGTTTTCAACTTTTACTTCCATAAGCTTCTGAGTTTTCAATTTTCTCCCCCTCCCCAAGACAGCATGCATAGGCTCTACATATACATTCATATCAAGCACATTTTCACATTAGTCATGTTGTAAAGAAGTATTAGAACCAATGGGAGGAACCATGAGAAAGAAGAAGCAAAACGAAACAATAGAAGAAAAAAAAACATCTAATGGTATGCTTTGATCTGCCTTCAGGCTCCATAGTTCTTCCTCTGGATGTGGATAGCATTTACCATCATGAGTCTTTTGGAATGGTCTTAGATCCTTACATCACTAAGAAGAGCCAAATCTATGAAAGTTAGTCAGAACAGATAACTTTTATTAAAAGTCCATATTTTGCCTTGGAGCATGATACTCAGTTTTGCTGGGTAGGTAATTCTTGGTTTTAGTCCTAGCTCCATTGACCTCTGGAATATCGAATTCCAAGCCCTTCGATCTCTTAGTGTAGCTGCTGCTAGATCCTGGGTTATTCTGATTGTGTTTCCACAATACTCAAATTGTTTCTTTCTGGCTGC
>JAQQSZ010007138.1:0-13395 GCA_028646595.1 Phalanger gymnotis | reverse complement strand
TGACCTTCTTTTTCTCAAGCAGGGTGGCCTATGTGTGGCCCTGGGAGAGGCTCGTTGTTTCTATGCTAACAACTCTGGGGTGGTACGGGAAAGTCTGAGGTTGGTACACCAAGATATTGCCAATAGACAAAAGGAGCTGGAAAACTCTGAGGACTGGTATCAGTCCCTGTTCCATAGATCCCCTTGGCTCACTACCCTGGTGACGACCCTGGCTGGCCCCCTCCTCCTCTTCATTATAGCTCTGGTTGTAGGTCCCTGCCTCATTGTTTTCTGCAATTTGTCAAGTGCCGCATAAACTCTGTTATACTACTATTGATTAGGGATGTCCATTACCAATTTGCAAATCCCAGTCCCCCTGATTCTTGTGACAGATCCACTGACAATGTGTCAAAGAACTGACACGCTTTGAAAAGAAAGTGGGGAATGTTATGCCATGCTCGTCCCCTCCAGTTTCTCCATCTTGCCCCAGCTCACCCTACTGTTTTTACTCCTATCTCCACGGACTCCACTATTTGTGTCCCCATCTCCATGGATATCTAATTGTGTTCTTCCCCTTTAAATACTCTTTCTCTTCCCTTACTCGTTGCTGTTGGATTTGAGTAATTACTCCGAACAGTGGCACGCTTCAATAAATCCACATCTAAATTTATATCCGGGTCTCGCTTGCTGTTTTCGGCACAACAGGACCTCATTGCTGTATGCCTGTGAAACCCGGATAGTAATACCAGCGCTATGCCAGGAAACTGAATCGCTTCTAACTGAATTGTTGCAAGAATACTCTGATGATCACCTGGCAAAATGAGGTACCAGATCCTAAGGTCGTTTCTTGAACTGAACTATTCTTGAAGTAACCTTGAACAGAAAAAGAGAGAACTTCAGTTTTTTCTTTCTTTCCTTCTTTCTTACTCCATCTATTCTGAATTCATAGCATTATACCAAATATGCACAGGGTCAATCAATAACCAATTTATTAAGCACTTACTATGTGTCATGCTCTGTGCTAAGTAATGAGGAATCAAACGCAAAAACATGGTCCCTGCTTTCAAGTAGCTCACATTCTAATGGAAGAAGTCAGACGTGAAGCATCATTATGTAAGTTCATTATATAAACCTTTGTCAAAGAGGACAAAGAGGACAGGTGCAGCAGGAACTCTCCAACTGAGGGAACTTCAAAATAACTAAAGGATGGACCAACTAGTCACAAAAACAAAAATGCTCATATAAGCCAATCAAATGTGGTGAATTGGGATAATTCTTTGCCTAATTTGACACCAGGGTAATTACCTGGTACTGCTTGTTAGTCCTTTCTTTTTTTCCAAAGAGGACCAATGACATCATGGGGTGATGTTTTGACTCCCTTGTGACTTGTTTATAAGTGAGACAGAGTTGCACAAAATCGTCAGACTCACTCTCTCTTCCAGAGTCATTAAAGTCCGGTGGCAAGACGAAAGTCAGGATAACTTGGCTAGGGCCAGCGTGTAGTGAATGACCAAGCTCTAAGCTCACCAAGGCTTCAGCCTCCTTCGTGGCCATTGGAATAAATTGTTCTCATCTGCCCATTCCACCAGCGGAAGTCTTCACATAGTTGGGGTAAACAACCCCCTCACACATCTATGGACTTGTTGATTACCCTCAATTGGGTTTAGCCCATCTGCCAAGACAGGTGTATTGGAGTGTCGCCACTGTGCATGCTACAGCTTCTTGGAGCTACAGGTACTGACCTACAGAAGCTCAAACCTTAGAGACAATCTTTTGCCACTGCTGTCTCTCTTCCCTTGAATTTTGTTTTGATTTTTGGATCTGAGCCAACTTCTTCGGACGCCTCCTATGTCTTTAGTTCCATTATCGTCTAACTCTTGGACTTAGTTTGTTCATACTGAAAATCTGACCCCCAACTGAGCAATGATTTCCCAGTCACAGCCCCATTCTTACCCCAACCCCCAAACTGGGGAGGTTCAATCAGAAGCTTGGGCACCTCTACCATGAAAGACCTTGATGTTGCTGACCTTGGCCCCACTATGAAGTCCTAGGCAAATGCTGTTAAATGGAAGGTGTTCTTCGTCCCCATGACACCTGAAAGCAAAATTAGATTAGTGGCAAAATGGTGTGGCAGTCAATTCAGAAAGACAGAATATTTTGTCAGTTAGGGAGACTAGTAATATTTAGAGGATGGTGAAAAAATTGTTATTCAACACATTTAATAATGACACAGACATCAAGGCTTTGTGGTACGGTAGAAAGAGCACTGGATATAGAATCAGATGTCCCAGATTCCAGTCCTGACCCTTCCTTTATTAACCAGGTGTAAATTATTTGGCTTCTCTAGACCTCAGTTTCCTCATCTGGAAAAAGAGGAAATTGGACTAGATAATGTCAAAATTTCCTTTTAATTCTAAATCTATTATCTTATGTGACAGGGAAAAAAACATACAAACCCTTCCCCAACTCTATAAAGTATTAGGGCTTTTGTGTTGTTCAGTCTTTGGAGTTTTCTTGGTAAAGATACTGGAATGGTTTGCCATTTCCTTCACGAGGTAAGTTTACAGATGAGAAAACTGGAGCAAACAGGATTAAGTGACTTGCTCAGGGTCACATAGCTAGAGGTTGGATTTGAATTCAGGTCTTCCTGATTTCAGGCTTGGTACTCTATCTACTGAGCCACCCAGATGCCCATTAGTTTTAGGCTAAAGCTGCTTTTTTCATGGAAGTATTACACAGACAGCTCCAGTAGGGGTCTTGGGTGTTCACTCTCAAAATGCAGATTCTGATCCCAATTCTGTTGTCCGTTGACCATGTGAACTTGGACAATTCTCAACCTTCCTGAGCCTCTATTTCATCACCTCTAAAATGGGAATAATAAAGTTATTTTACTTTAAGGTGCGCTTTATATGTTGGAGGCACTTCGAAAAATAAAAAAAAAAGATAATGCTGGGGTGAGGGATATTTTAACATTCTCAATATTCCTGCATAGGAGTCCTCCAATATGTCACTGCAGCATGAAGGAAGTCTTGGGTTCTAAAAGACCACACAAATGAAGCCCTAGCTCTGACTGGGCTTTGGTGAGGGTCTCTTCAGCTATCATCCAAGAAGGAGGCCAGTTAAGTTCTGAGAGGCCCATGGATCAGGCTACCCAACAGGTATTAAACTTTTTTTGACCTTGGATTTCACAAAGAATGTCAACTAATAGAAGGGTTGGGATCTTCAGTGGTGGACAAGTATTATCTGGGATGTGCTTCTAAATATTTAACAACTGGCTCTCCAGGGGAAAAAAGTATGCATGACACATTTTTAAGTTTAAACTGCATTATTAACATTTTCCATCAGTTTCTTATGTCTAGGTAATCATCATAATAATAGAGTAAGTCCTGATATTTTTAGTTCTTTTTCAGTAGTATTTAACTCTCCATGGCCCCATTTGAGGTTTTCTTTGCAAAGATGCGGGAGTGGTTTGCTATTTCCCTCTCCAGCTGATTTTACAGATGAGGAAATTGAGGCAAATGGGGTTAAGTGACTTGCCCAGGGTCATAAGCTAGTAAAAATGTCTGAGGCCAAATTTGAATTCATGAAGATGAGTCTTCCTGACCTCACGTCCAGCATTCTATCCACTGCACCATCTAGCTGCCCTTCCTGATAGGTAGGGTTTGCCAATTTCCAAAGTGTAAATGCTCACACTGAAAATTTAACAATCAGCTCTCAAGAACAGGTACCAGCTGACTCCAAGTATGCCCCCCTTGCATCTCACATCAGAGAACCATGGATACTTTAAGTATTATTATTAACAATGTTATTGTTATCAAGGAGATGTGGTATACTTGAGGAAACCAAGTGAAGGGCAATTTAAAAGAGGCTTGTTTTTGTGTGAAACGAGGTAGTTTGATTTGGGGTAGATAGCATCTAGTCCAACCCAAGGGGAGGGCCACCCACAGCGTAAGTAGAGATTGTTTCATTCTTTGCACTTGTATCTTCATCTCCAGGAAGGAAGAAGGAAAGAAGGAAAGGTCATCTAACCCAAGCCCCTTGTTTTACATGTTTCCAGGGGAAGAAACTAAGGGTATATATAATTTTATATACATACATGTGTATACATACATTGGCATGCATATATACATACATACAACACCCATGCAGATATGTAGATATGTGTGTATATTCAGGTGTATACACATGCATGTGTATGTATTGAATGCATAAATGTAGGTGTATACAGATGCATGCATACACATGTAGGCATATGCATGTATATATATATATATATGTGCATACGTATATTTATACATTTATACAAGGTATACCTACCTTGTATATACACATACACACATGTACCTGTATTTGTATCCAAGGGTGTCGTGCTCGAGTCAGCCCATACCAGCTCTCCAGAGCTGTCAAATTCTCAACGTAAGCATTTATGCCTCAGCAGTCAACAAATAGCTACAAACTAGGGTTTGATTTATTGTTGTATCTAGACCTAAGCAAGTTTTAATAGTGCAGATTAAATTTAAGAATGCCGTTCATATATTTGGGGGCGTTTTTAAGGAGTGGCAGGTGAGTATAGACTAGGACAGGCACGGAAAAATACCAAGTAGGTGTCTACATGATATTCCTTGACTTTAAAAATGCATCGGTAAGCATTAACAGATCAGCTCTGGGGGAAATTATACCTCCTTCCTCAACTGGGTGGTCATACATATGGATAAGACCATATAACATGTACATATATGTAGTATAAGCAGTATTGGGGCTTTCAATATCCTGCAGCAGAACCTCCTTAAACCACAGGGCACAGCTTGCCTATTATACACACCAAACATCCTGTGACAGCAGTGAATTGTGTATGTGAAAGCTGCTGAAAATATATGGCCTCAGTAAAGCCCCTTGATACAACTGAGTAATACAAACTGGGTTGTCAACCTGTGAAGCAATACAGAGTTTAATAAAAAACCAACTGTTTCTTTCTCTGAAAGACAGCCTCAGCATCCCAGCCTTTCTAATCCTACACTCTCCCTGCCCACTAGGGTTCCACAGGAGTCTGAGGTTTCATCCTAACCAAACCAAGGTAGTTAGAGCCACGTAGAGGATGCTGGGCCATCTTTCAAGATTATGGTATTTAACCGGAGTCTGAACTCTAAAACTCCCAGCAGCGTTTTCTCTCCCCAGCAGGACAAAAGGTAGATAGATGACTATGCTTTTTGCTGACTAGCCAATAGTGTGGGGTTCTTTTTCTTCCTCTTCCCTTCCAAGTACAGAATACACCATGTTGCCCTTGCCCTCTGTCTAAATCAGTCTATCCTTTCTTAGTTATATGAGAAACTCTCAAAACAGCTAAGTGTATTTATGGCACGTTAATGGGAGAATCCATCTCTGGGTGTGGTGTGCTAGGAGTTTGGCATTTATTCTCCATCAGTAAGTTCTCTTCACCTAACAGAGTAGCCAGGGTAATTAATCCATCCTATAGCATTTATTTGCGTTTCATAACAGGGCAAAGAGTTTGCCTTTTGCTCTCCATGGAATTTTAACTCTGTGAGTACCAGAGGACTTGTCCTAGTGATAGATCATGAGCAACCCTGCTTAAAGAGTATTTGGCCTGGAGCTTAAAACAGATCACTTGGTTCAAATGGCTATTTTCACACATTTTACAATTCCTGATTTTCAGGGAAGCAGGAAAACTGACGGTGTTTCTGACTCTGATGAGAAAAACATTTAGCCATGTACCAAGAATCTTTATAGTATGATATTAGAAAGTTTAGGATTTTCCTGAAATGTATCCAATTCTTTGAAGTTTTATACAAGCAATTAAATAGAGCTAATAATCTGATTTTCTTTTTAAAAATGTTTTATTGATGCTTTTTTATCTTTTATCAGACATTTCAAACCCCACTTCCCAACTGGACACTCCTTTCTGACGATTAAGCAAAAACAAACAAAAAAAACCCAACCAACAGTGTGACTATTTGACAATGTACATAATTTTCTATTGCAGTGGTACCCCACTTTTCTGCCACAAGAGGAGAGGTATATCTCATTATCCATTGTTCTCCAGGACCTTCACCAGTTTTTCAAGTATTCCATGTTCGACTTCCTTTTATCCCTCTTTTTGTTATAGCCATTATGTATATTGTTCTCTTGATTCTGCTTATTTACTCTGTATCAGTTCACATAAATCCTCCTTTTTCCCTCATTTTTTCACATTTGACATTTCTTGAGGCTTGACACATAAGATTACACTCATATCTCATAGCTCTTTAACTATTCCCCAAGGTATGGTCTTCCATTATATTTCTATTTCTTTGCTATTACAAAGGGTGTTGCTAGAAATATTTTAGTATATATTGGACCTTTGTTTCTCTCTTTTACTTCTTTGAAGACATGAGATCAGTAGCAAGATTGTTGGGTCAAAGAGTATGGACAAAGGGTATGGACAACTCAGTCATTTTTTCTTGTGTCATTCTGAATTGATATACAATGTTTAGAATCTTTCACAGCTCCACCAAGAGTACATCAATGTGCCTGACTTCCCAAAGCCTCTTCAACATTGATGATTCCCCATCTTTAGTCATCCTTGACAATTTGCATGGTACAAGGTAAAATCTCAGAGTTTATTTTAATTTGTATCTCTCTTTTCATGTGGTCATTTAATTTCTTATTTAAATTCTTATTTAAATTTCTTATTTATTTTCTTTTTTCTTATTCTTATTTTTTAAAAAAACAATTTTTCCACATCTTTTGACCACTTAGCTGACTTTAAGGTCTAACAGTGTTTACTTTTATGGAGCTACAAAGTCATTGATGTCACTACTCCATCTACCAGTACAGATCTCAACTCATCCACGTCCTGTCTATTCTGTGCAACTCTTATCCATTGTCCTTTCATAAATCTTTGATAGTATCTACTCACTAGAGATGTTCCCATTGGTCTTTGAGGAGTAAAAAAGGAAGTCCAAAAATATAATTATTTCCTCACATCAGACAATTCACCGTTATGTGTCTAGATGAATCACTTAATTCTACTGGATTTCTGTAGTTTCAATAATAAAAGAGAAGTAATAGTATTTCCCTATATCTTGAGTTTATGAACAAATACAAATGAGTGGCTAACAAATTTAAGAGTTTTGGATTAAAGGATCATTTTAAAATTCAAATTTAACAAATATTTGTTTAGTGCCTACCACATACCAGTCACTGCATTAGGATATGAATGCAAAAACTAAAAATTATCAATTTCCTATGATCAACAAACTTAAAGTCTAGTAAGGGGTAAGAGAAGTAGACAAATAATTAGGATACTTGTTATAATGTGATTAAGTCTTTTAGGGGTAGGAGGGACAGACCAGTGATTTCATCAGTGTGGGAAAGTGGGAGTGTGGAAATTTCCTTCACAACCAATGTGGATGGGTAACTTCTCTATAACTTTAATAGATTTACTGGAGCACTGAGAGATAAAATGACTTTCCCATGGTCACTTAGACGACTTGTAGCTAGTGAGCATTTGTTTAGCGCTTTACAAATATTCTCACTGATTCTCACAACAACCTTGGCAGGGGGATACTATTACTGTTCCCATTTTATAGAAGAGGAAACTAAGGCAAAGAGGTTAAGTGACTTGTCCATGGTCACATAAATAATAAAGGTCAAAGACTGGATTTGAACTCCGGTCTTTCCTAACTCCAAGTCTAGTGCTCTATCCACTATGCGCCTAGTTGCCTCAGGGTCACACAGCTCAGCATCAGAGTTTGGACTCAAACCCACTTCTTCTGATTCTGTTTCTGAAAGCTACTCCAAGGCTTTTTCTATCTTCTAGTGTACCAAACGTAATATGGCACAAGTTTGGAAGGACAGATTATTTCTAATTGGAGATAGAGAGAGAGACAAAGGGAGAGGAGGAAGGAGAGAGAAAGAAAGATGGATAGATCGGTAAGTCAAAGAGAGAAGGAGTATTTCATGATGTATGTGGGACTCTGCTAAGCACTGGAGGTACCCTACAAATATAAATACAAAAAAAAAGGTCCCTACTTTCAAGAAATGTATATTCTAATAAGGAAAGATAAAACATAAAAATGGGTATGAACAAAGGGCATGGACAATTAGTCACTTTCCTTGCATTATTATGAATTGATATCCAGAATGTTAGGACTACTTCATAACTCCAAGAATATACTAGTGCACCTGTTTTCCTAAAGCCCCTCCCACATTGACTGTTCCCATCTACCATTCATTATAATTTGCATGGTTTGAGGTGAGATATTAGAGCTTATTTTAATTTTCATCTATTTACCATCTGTGATTTGAAGTATATTTTCCCTCCTGGAAAGGGGGAGGTGTAACTGGGCAGGGGCAAGGCAGTTGGCAGAGAGGCGGAACCCTCAGGAGAATGAGTTGAACTGGATGTGAAGGAAGCAGTGTGGCTTGGGACCCTCAGTAAATGGTGATCCCAGCCACAGACTCATCAGTCAGGAGAGTAGGTGTCAAAACAGACGCATCCCACCATGGTCAGCACAGTCAACGTCATTAGTGAGAAAGATTGCCACTGCTACTGCTGCTGCTACCACTATTACTAATAACAACAAACAGCCACAACAATAGCATTTTGTTTGTTAGTTTGTTAAATAGTTTTTAATAGTTGTTTAATAGTTTGTTAAAGTTCATAAAATGCTATATACATATGATCTCGTGTGATCCTCACAACAACCAAGAGAAATATGTCATTATTATTTCCATTTTAAAGATAAGGATAGTGAGGCTGAGAGCAGTTTATTATCTGGCCCGGAGTCACATAATTAGTAATCCACACAGCATTTGAACCCTGGTCTTCCAGACTCCAAGTCAAGCATTCAATTCATTAACCACCTGAGCGCCAAGGGGAAGTTTTACCAAGGGGGTGACACCCAGCTCAGTCATTAAAAGAAAAGAAGGATTTCGGTAGGCAAAAATGTGAAAGGAAGTCTGCTGGAGGCATGGGAGGTAAAATATGTAAATACAAGGTGGAGGGAGAAGGCAGGACAAGACTTAGGAACATAGTCCCATAGGGAAGTAATAGAAAATAAAACTAGAAAGGTAAGTTAGTCCTCCCACAGATGTTTGTCTATAACTTAGAGTTTCAGAGAGTTATCTTGGGCTAGGAAGAGGTTCAGTGATTTACCTGCCCGAGGTCACATGGCTATTATGTGTCACAGACAGAACTTGAACCCAGGTCTTCCTGCTTCCCTGTCCACACGCCATACTGCTCCTCTGCATCAGAAGAACTATGAAATCAGTGTTGGCTGAAATGAATTGAACCCTGAGAGTATTAGGAGCACTTGTTAATCCTGTGCTCTCGAACATATGAATTCATAGAAAGAAAAGCCATCATCACAGAGGAAGGCTGAGTCCCTGTGCAGGGACCACAGCTGTGGCCCACAGCAATCAATCATTTTTAAGAACCTAGTGGTTGTCAAAGTGTGACCTGGGGACCACTGGTGGTTTGTGGGGCTCTTCCAGGTGGTCAATGGGCTGGTCTCTTGCAGTATTGATGTTTATAATATAGTAACATATACACTTTTGTTTCTGGTATGAATTAGTAATGTGCTTACTTAATCACCCATTGGTTTCTCATCAGAAGTTGCACATCTCTTACTTTCATCCTGGCAAAGGTTGCCTTTTTTTTTAATGTCAGACCTATGGGAATGGATGGAATGAGTGGTCTGCAGGCTTTCTCTCCTACCCAAGTGGCCCCCAGACCAAAGCAGCCAGCATTCTAGTCATTTTAAAAATCCATCTACAATGTTGCCCAATTGGTTCAGGTGCAGGATATATAATTATGTTGAGTTGATGGACTACTACATATCCCAGGCAATGGCTCTGCCACACAACTGGCCAGCTGTTTCCACTTTGAAGACATAGCATGCAAAAAAAGTATAACCTCAACCTGCTTCTATGCAATGTTACCATTTCTAAAGTAGTCCACTGTCTTTGTCAGTCTAATGGTGAAAGTTACCCAAAAAAGTATAAAAGGGACAACCTGCTTACATGTTACTCATGGATGAGCAGTGTTGCCCTTCTGATATGTTAGCGATGAAGCTCTTAGCCACCAGATCTTTAAATGCCTGCCAGTAATAGGGGAAAGTTATTTAATTATTTCATATGCAACATTTTCCAAAATCTCATTGTGTAATAATTGTCACAAAGATTTTAATTATTCATTCCTTTATTTCTGCTATTGAGCCTCGCCAAGGGATATCCATGCCAACACTGATCTACAGCCTTATCTCTCAAAATCTGGAATATCCTTTTCTCATTTTCTAGAAGAGCCAAATTCCTCCAAAATAATGGTCATGGGAAGAGGAAGTATATTCAAATCCAGGAAACATTATATGATTCCCAAGTGTTCTTAAGACATTTATGAAGAAGACTAAATGGCTGCAGAGGTGCTGCCATGGCTAAAATGTCATTGAGGGAAGAAAGAGGATGGGTATTTCATTCTTTGAACAAAAGTTCTGCATTGTTTTGGTATTATCATATGAGCAAGATAGTCAAAAAAGACTAGCTTGGTGTACAATTGAATAGCCAAAACCAAATGGTGGAATAGAATGCTACCAAACTTCCTTTTAAAAGGAAAAACTCCATTTAGACTGAGAAAAGGCAAAAGAACTTTCAGCCCAGAGAATAATTTTATTGGAAAGGTAAGTACTTGAAAACAAAGTCTGATAATGGAAGTATTCCATCAAGCACATTGTATGCTAGACAAACCATTTTCATTAGTATAATTTATGTCATCGCTGGTTTCGAGTGTGTTAAGACACACACATATTAAACACAATCTCTACACAAAAACGTACACAGAACTCCTTGTCTTATTTTGAGAAATAGGTAAATCCTACTTCGGGTTGATAATCACATTAATATTTATGGGAACGGCTGTGTTAAGTTACATGAGGTGATCCTTGCCAACAGATCAATTTAATGCTTTACCCTTAAGGTACATCAATCGTCTGAATAATTTCCTCCTTATAGATTCATGCAATGTGAGACTGCATTTTCAGAAATTCCTGGCTGGATTCCAATCCAGTATTCACAAATTCATTGATTGGGTTGAGGAAATGTGAAAGGGGGTGGGCGCTAGCAGGGGAAGTTTAAGGGACCAGAGACAGAAAGGCCAAAGCCAAATAGATTGAATCAAGGCTTCTATTCACTGTGTAGGAGAATTACAAAAAGTAGATTAATCATGGTGAGGTTTCAGAAATTGCACTACATCACCGTTACTTGTTTTTCAGTTCTATTTCTAAAAGTGAGACTGTGCTAGCTAAGTGGAGTAATTACGTGTAGCTACCATGTCTATCTATCCATCTCTCTCTATGCTGTGGATCATTCTTCATTCTTCTCTGATGCTTTGTTCCCCTTCTTGGATGCCAGAACCTTAAGCTCTTTCTGCTACTACTTAGGAGACCAATAATAGTTTCTTTGAGGTTTGTTTGGGGTTTTTTTTCCTTCCCTTACCATATATTGGAAAATGGGTTTCATCAAAGTCAAAAGAGTACCCATCCCCATGTTAGATATATTTTAGGCATGATCTGCTGCCCCAGGTTGTATCATAGGAACACAGGAAACATAGGATAATAGATCTAGAGTGGAAGGGACATAAGAAATCATTTAGACCACCTTGAAGAAACTAAGGCCCAGGGAGGGCCCCTTGCCCTCTAGTTATCTGGTTGTCCTTCATTACTACTGCAAACATTTGAAACATCTATTTGGGGATGGGAATGGGGGGCGGGGGTGTTCTTTCCTAATTCTGGCCAGTTGTACTGCATGGAATCTGAAATTTATGCTGGTTATCTAAGTCGCCAACAAAGATGTGATAGGGCGTAAAAATTTAGTGGCTGCTGACAACACTTACACACTTTGAGTAGCATAGAAACAATGAGTTTAAAATATAGTTAGCAGGGCAGCTAGGTGGCGCAGTGAGTAGAGCACCGGCCCTGCAGTCAGGAGGACCTGAATTCAAATCAGGCCTCAGACACTTGACACACTTACTAGCTGTGTGACCTTAGGCAAGTCACTTCACCCCAATCCCTGCCCTTCCCCCACTCCCCAAAAAATATAATTAGCAAGAATCCAATAAGATGGAACGAGATAGCTCACAGGCCTCTGCCTCTCTCTCTCTCCATGTACAGCACAGCTGCCTTATACATATATATGTGTGCATATATGTATATTTACACATTTTATATATATATATATATATACACACATACACATGTATTGATGTGTATATATCTATATCTTTATAGGTACACATCTATATCTACATCTATATCGAGGACCTCAGTGAAATCTTGGACAAGTCGCAACCTCTCTGGGCGTAAGCTTTCTTGACCACAAAGTGAAGGAGTCAGAATAGAATGTCTCATAGGTCCCTTTCAGATCTAAATCTATGAGCCTGTGATCTCAGGAACCCTAATGCTAGCAGCGGAATGCAGTCTGATGCATCTGGATACATGAGAAGTTCCTGAAATATTTTGTGTTCTCTAGAGCATTTCCAATAATAAGGGAATCACTGTCAAGTAATGCTCAGAGATCCGTGATACTTACTTCCTGAGTGCAACCAAATGACTAGCAAATAGTTTTCTTTCGTAGGGTCAGTTCAGATGCACCCATGAAACAAGCCAGCATCTGACGTTTCCTTTACCTTCAGATACAATGAATAATTTATACGAAGCATTCTCAAATTCTGAACAATACAAATACAAAATGAATAATTAACATAAATTGTTTCCCAACCTAATTGTTCCTTCTACTCTTAGACTTCCCCCCTTACACAGATTCTGTAATGTGACTCAGATGAAGTGAGAAGTATCAAGAATCGAGCTGAAGTGTGGATTGGGGCCTGACAGAGTTTGTTCCCAAGACAAAAGAACTGATTCTCTGAATCATGTGAATTTGGACCCAATCTTTTTCAGCATTGAGATGATAACCAGGATGGTGAAAGGTATGAAGTCCATAACACAGGAAGCTCCATTGAAGGAAATGAGTATGCTTAGCGTAGAGAACTCAGGGGGTTTTGACAACTCTCTCAAGTACTTGAAAGGCTAACCTCTGGAAGAACACTGAAATTTATTCTGTATGGCCCCAGAGGGCAGAATCAGGAGCAATGGGTCCAAGCTTCCAACTGACAAATTTAGACTTGATGTCAAGAAAGCTGCCTAAAAGTAGAAGGGGCTTTCCCTGAAAGGCGGTGCTTCTCCTTCCTTAGAAGTCCTAAAGCAGAGGCAGCTAAACGACTGGCAGTGGATAGAGGGTCTGCGCTGGAGTCAGAAGGACCTGAGTTCAAATGCAAACTCAGGAGGGGTGGAGCCAAGATGGCAGCTGGAAAGCAGGGACTAGCATGAGCTCCCCACCAAGTCCCTCCAAAAACCTATAAAAAATGGC
>JAQQSZ010007137.1:0-13395 GCA_028646595.1 Phalanger gymnotis | reverse complement strand
GAAAACAATTATCAGCTAGTAAATAAAGGCAGGATTTGCATCCAGTTTTCCCTGACTCCAAGAATCTACCCACCATACCATGAAAATAACTTGAAAATTAAAAATCAGTGAGCTTGTTAGACTTCTAGGTGATAGAATGCCTACCAGAAAACTACACCTCTAACGACAATATGAAAAAGAACACTGTTAATTCCTATAGAAAAGTTTAACAGCTTATCCTTAAGAGAATATTACAAAATATTACTTAAGCAGGAAAAACATTCCACAAACAGGGATAGCACAGGAAAAAAACAGAGGGACTTTGTTAACTACAAAGAAATGATAGAGTACTGGGATATGTAATACAAAAGAATGCTGCAAAACAGCATAAATGTCTATTTAATGAAGTAAAGGACGATGTTTCTTCTATAAGAGAAGCAGACACACCTATGAGATATCTGTCAAAAATGTAAGGGTTCTTACTGGTTGAGATAAGTAATCAGATTCAATAATGTAGTATATAAGAGCTTACAACAGATGCCTTCTTTATTTTTAAACACCCCAAACTTTCTTGTCAGAATCAAGTGATAACTTGGCTTAATACAGCTATAAAAACCTTATATAAATACTGATATAGACTAGTTCCAGAAGGAATATGAGAAATGAAAGCCTTACATGTAGAAAAAATTAAAAGCTGCCCCCTTTTAGCCAAAGAGAAGCTTAGGCTATCTACATTTAAATATAAAACTCTATATTATTAGCAACAAAGATTCTGAAATTCATTTTATTAAGCTGGTCTCTTAAATGGCTTGCTATGAGTTCCTCCTTTTAAGAAAAATGAAAGCCTAAGATGAAGAAATACACAAATACTCACTCTCTCTCTCTCTCTCTCTGTCTCTCCCCCTTCTCTCCCTTTCCCCCAACCCTGATAAGAACTACATGTTATGTGAACATATATAGTCTAAAGAACACCTACACTAAACCAGAAAGATTAATATACAATGGAGGTAAAGAATGAGCAGAAGGTTTCTGGGTGAAAAGGAAGGAAAAGAAAAGAGGATGGAAGGTAGAAGAAGGGGAAATTTAAGTAACTCATTTTAGAATTGCTTATTACTGAGAAAGGTAACAACTAACAAGGCTCTACTTTGACTTCAGCTACTGGTCCACATTTCACATATCTGAGTTCCCAAAGAAAAACACTAGTTGGATCTCTGGGTGTAATTATAGTAGAAATACCACGAATTCTTGTCTGACTCCAAATATTTTTATTTTTAAAATTTAAGATATTTTATTCCCTTCCACTTATAATGTTCCTTCCTGTCTTCTAATACTATAATAACAACATTGTATTACCTAGCAACTAGAATAGAACCTCACAACAGCTCATTTTAATTTACATTTAGATATACAGAAGACACAATCATACAGTAAAAGCCTGCTAGAAAACAATTCACAAAACTTACAATCCTTATACTTTTCATATTTTAATCCATGAGATATCATTCAGCCGAGATATACTTTTTTGTATATCTATGCTAGAGGCAAACAGTTTCCTCTGCCCCTTAGAAATATTAAGACAGCATTAAAAAATTAATCCATGCAATTTTACTAACTAAAAAAGGACAATTTTAAATTTATAAATTTTTTAAAAAGATGCTGCTTATACAAAGTCAATAAAATAGAAACAGAAGATAGAAAATAGATGGGAAAATATTTGCAAGCATCACAAAAAAAAATCTGCCATCCAGTATAAAGGGAATTGAAATCATTATATGACACCAAGAGTTACTGCCCAAAACAGAAATAGTTAAAAGCTATAAACAAACCATTTTCCAAAGATTTGTAGATGAATCAACAAACGAAAACAAGTTATGTGTTCCTAGTACTTAGAGAAATGTAAACTGAACCAACTTTGAGATTTCATCAAATTCCATGCGAACAGGCAAAGATGAAAATAAAATGAGAATAGTTAATTCAATGTTAGAATATCTATGTAAAGATACTTTAGAGTTCTAGTATTGGTAGAACTCTAAAGCAGTCCAACTAATCTGTATCTCAATTTGGAATCATTAAAAAATGACTAAACTATTTTCTTTTTTTTAAGTTATAAGTTTCATAACTTCAAATTTTTTTATTAACTTATTTTTAGTTTTCAAAGCCTACAGTCTTTGAACTAATCAGAAGGAGTTCGTCCTGTTCTCCTCTCTCTGATCAGCCCAGGAAAGATTCCTCCCTTGAAGTAATTAAGGTAGTGACCCCGCCGGGGCAAGGGGGCCTTTGTAGAGCCCAGTAACAGGAATGATCTCTTTCTCAATGCTCTGAAGGGATCAGGCATAGCAATCACAGCTAACAAACAGAGAGCACAGTCTGCAGAGTGCTTCACAAATATTATCATTTCATCCTCACTATAACCTTGTGTTGTTTTTCACTGTTGTTCAGCTGTATTGGACTCTGTGACCCCATTTGGGGTTATCTTGGCAAAAATACTGGAGTGGTTTGCCATTTCCTTGTCCAGTTTATTTTAAAGATAAAGAAACTGAGGCAAACAGGGTTAAGTGATTTGCTCAGGGTCACACAGCTAGTAAGAGTCTCTGAGGCTGCATTTGAACCCAGGGAGATGAGCCTTCCTGACTCCAGGTCCAGTACTATATCTACTATACCACCTAGCTGTCCAAATTACCTTGTGAGGAAGGTGCTAGTGGCAGGGAAGAGGGAGGAGGGAGGAGGGAGGGAAGATATTTAAGAGAAGGGTATGGTAGTCAGAATTCTCAGAGTAATGCCACAAGTGAGAAATGAGATGTCTGAACAGAGCTCCCTCCTTAAATGAAATTATATGGTGTTCACAGCTCCACTTTCCAATCAGAGAGGTAGAATGTAGTGATGAGTTTGTATTTTACACTAAAAAACAGAGGAGTTTGTATTTTATCCTGAAGTCAATGGAGAGATACCCTAAGTTTTTTCAGTGACACGATCAGATTCCCCAATTTAGGAATAACAGCTTGGAAGCTACACGGAGGATGAGTTCAAGAGGGGAGAGAATGGATGCTGGGAGACCAATCAGGAGGTTCTAATGGTCTAGGATAAAGGTGAAGAGCATGTGCTGTCTGGGGGCTGTGGCACAGATGAAGATGCAGAAGGTATTTTTCAAACAACTGGATCTGGGAGTGAGAGTGAACAGCTAAAGATGATTCCTACATGACAAACCTTGTCCATGTGACACAATTAGGGCATCCAGGAAGTTATGTGAGCTTAGGGAGAAAAATAATGAGTTTTGCTTTGGACATATTAAGGTTGAAATGTTTACAGGACCTATTGGTGAAGATGTCATTTGGAGATGTGGGGCTAGAGCTATCCTAAACTTCAGAGGATACAATGGAAGTTTATTTAGGTCAGGTCCTTGTCTTCTAAATACGTCTTCCTTATTTATGTCAGGTCTTCTTGTTGTGGAAGACAACACTTACACAACAGACAGAAAAGGAGCATTACAAAACATCATGAGATCCATCGCCAAAAACACACATTAGTGGATTAGTGTTCAAGGATGCACAGATGCTGATCCTCACCTGCAAAGCTTAACTTTTAACATCTGTGAACAACTCTGGCAACAATAAAAGCAGCCGGTATGGGTTTCATGGGGACTTCCTGAATAGAACCAAACTTTAACTCTACAAAAAATTATCTCCTTGAGGTTTTTTAATTGCTTACACATCAAAAAGGAAGGCCAGCAGAAAAAATCTTGTTTTCTCCTATAGAGAACTCTTGTTCGCCTAAAATAGAAACTATTTCTGCTCTGAAGAACTGGCTATCCATTCTTCATTTGTAGAGATAGTCAAAACAGCTAAATATGGCCAAAGAAGGGTGTAACTGAGTATGGGTTTTATTGCTAACCCCTTTGTCAGTGTAGCTCCTGGAGGATGACCCATCTAAAGAGGCCTGCAATGTTAGTCTGTTATTCTGTAGCACTAGGTACTAATTTGCCGAAGCACATTTAGTCGGCGCACTCACTGTCACACCTTCACCTCTCAGGACCTAGGCTTCATTTCCCACCTGGCTGCACTTCCATCATGGCCTCCACGTACTTGCTATCCAGCAAGATGACAACAACTCCGAAACTTGCACCTCCTCAGTATCCACTGGTCCCGGAGCCCTTCCCTCTCTTACTGGAGAGGGCAAGAGTCACTGGAGAGCTCCTCCCCCATTCTCCATTTACAGAAGCCACCCAGGCCAGCCATCTCATCATCATCATCTCCCACCAAATGCCTCTTTTCCCTCCTACTGTGCCCCCCCACACACACACTTTTTGGCTTCTTCTTATGTGTTGTTTCCCCATTAGAGTGTTAGTTCCTTGAGGGAAGGACTTCTTTTGCCCTTCTTTGTATTCTCAGCACTTAAGAGTACCTGGCACATAGTAGACATTTGATAAATGTTAACTGACTGAATGACCTTAGAAATCTTAAAAAAAAAGACTCATTTTTGCCACCTCATGAATTCTGTATAATAAAACCTTCTTACTTTTGAAACAACTTCTTTTGGTAGTTCATAGATTATTTCATAAAACATTTACCTCAGATTAAATCTTACTGTCCATTACTGAGATCACAAGCTGCTAATCAAACTGCAAGAATATGTGTTATTTAGATATTACACAGCTAAAATGAACTGAATCTAACTGCAAACTGAAGGTGAACACTTTCTATATGAGGTCAAAATAGGGCCTGAGAATCTGGGTGGTTTTTTAAAGCTATTTTGTTAACTATTTCAGTATAACTGGTTTTCTTTGTAATCATATGTATTTTGTTTTATGCATTTATGTTCTAAGAAGGGGTCAATTCACCAGGCCACCCAAAGGATCTAGAAAACAATGAAGGTTAAGAACTTCCTACACTAGATAGTCATTGAATGCCTAGAGTGGTAGCACTCAACTGGATTTGGTCATATCCCCATAAACAGTGTGGTTTTATTGACAGCTGAAGAACAATGGACAGAAGAAGGAAGGTCATTTCCTTTTTGTTTTTATACTATTTACATCTTTCAAATAGGTTTGATAAGTTCTGAAAATAATATAGGCTACTACAATTCTGAAGTATTCCTTGAGGACAGGCTATTTTTCCATCTTGGAGTTCTCTACAAAGCTTAAAATATCATAAGCAATCCACAAGTATTTGCTGAATGATTAGATGAATCTGTTGTTGAAACTCGCTTTCGCAATTGTAATTTCCTCCTCTATTTCTGGGCTCCCTTCACCAAAAATCTGGTTCATTTATGTCACTAGGAAGATAGATAGATCCTTTACTGATCCAAGGACACTATCTTTGGGAGGTACAGGTATAATGAAGTTTCTTAGGACAACTAAACAGGTTCCAAACGTAAATGCAAGGGAAAAATGTTTTTACATTGGCTATTTTACATTGGGTCTTCCTGTAATCTGGGGGCTGTTTATATGGGGCTCAGACATCCTTTCAGCAGAAGGGACTTGAGGAAATTGGAGTTCTGTGGTTTATATTATTGAAAACTTCCACCTGCTTTATTCAACATAAAGCAGATCCCCAAGTACTCTTTATGGTACAATGTGAGATATATACAATGCAATAACATTTTTTAAAAAGGCAAATGCGAAATGCATCCTTCATCTGTGAAAATTTAGCACCTGACATCTGAAAATCAGTTCAGGGAAGAGCAGACCCACAATCATTATATTTGAATGCACAAAGCAATGAATGAGTTTATATACAATAGCCACAGTTAGTGTTCAATTCTTAAGCATCTCTTGCAGATAAATATTCTGGCCAATGGTACACAATGCAAACTTGCATTTTTAAAATGGAAAATTATTCAGATTTTGATGGCACCTGCTATTTCCTGGTCATTCATCAGATATAAAATCCTGGGCTGCTATGGTCACTTTCATTTTATAGAGGGTTTGGGATCAGGTCTATACTTGTGATTTTGTTAGTACAGGGAACTCCCAAATGAAGAAATTCCCTCAACCATGTAAGGCAGCATCTTCTATGCAACCTAAAATCTTAGAATAAGAGTTCTTAATCTTTTTTGTCATAGACCCCACCCCCCTCTTTGGCAATCTGGTGACGCTTATGGATCTCATTTCAGAATGTTTTTAGATGCGTGAAAAATACAGAGGCTCAAAAGGGGGAAAATTATACTGAGATAAAGTCATCAAAACATTTTTTAAAAGGCAGATCCCAGGTTAAGAACCTGTCTTAGAGAGCTGCCTGGAGCCGGTGACATCACATGCAATACTCCCAAGTTCTCTGAACCAGATTAAAATGTAATTTGGGAAGCATTTAATGAAATAAATCACAATATAACATAACATGGATAATGGTAATATGTGTTTTTCTAAGTTAATATGTTGCTGCAAGGATCCTTGTATATGGTCTGCTGGCCCTGTTTCTATTTGAGCTTGATACCCTGGCCTAGAGACATTAAGTGTCTTGCCTAACATTCGTAGCCCTACATGTCAGGGGCAGAACTGAAATTCAGCTCTCCCTGGTTCCGAGGCCAACTCTCTTTCCATGGCGCCATGCTTCCTCAATATAACAATATCATATAACTGACATTACTGGTATTAAAAGAATATTTAAAATTGGGGAATAGAGATTCACCTCTGATTTTAGGTGCCTAAAATCAGAATTTCATGATCAAAAGAGAATCTGAGATATGTCCTTTAGTCAATGGAATCATAAGGTAGCTTAATAGGTACCAATTTTGTAAAAAAAAAAAATAAATTCTAGATCTTTGGAGCAAGAATGTGAAGCATTATGTGTAAAAGAAACTACTATGATATATGAAACTAGAATGTAATGTAGATACTATTTAGTCTGATCTCTTAATTTTACAGATAATGAGGCCAGGAAATATTAAATGACTTGCCAATGTCTTACTGCTAGCCAATATCACCGAGTTTTAGATGAGGCCTTAGACTTTCTCCCCATATTAGGGGCTTAGCCATCTAGGTCTCAGCACCGTCTTACTCATGGAACAGTGATTTAAGTCAAAATAGCTAGAAAACAAAATAATTTTTAGGGTCATATAGCTATATCATATAGCCCTTGAAAAATACACCTCTAGAGAGTTTATACATGAATTAAGAAGGAAAACTTCTTTAGGGTACGAAGCTACAATCTACATTATCTATATTAGGAAACAATGTATACTTCTCACACTCTGTTGACTGGCAATTAAACTTTATGTAATGGTGTTGTTTAATGTGCCCACACTGGATGATAAAGGAAATGCAAACAGTAAGAAGCTGCTGACACTAAAATGCTATTATTCTACATCACCCTCTCTATCTTGTCATTGATTTTAAACATTTTTTGTATTAATTATACATACCATAAACTTCAGAAACATAATCATTACTAGATTATAAACTTTAAATGGCAAAGCTCATCCTTTAATTCAAGCTGGCAACCTAACCTCCTGCATTTGTTTGTATCTTATATATGGTGGAAAACCATTTAATGAAACCCAATTGGCTCTAATCATTCTCTAACTCTGTCTCAGCTGCCCTTAATAGACTTATATTCCCACACGAGCGTGCATTTGTCTATAAGTTGTTTTTCCAAAGTCTTATGTTTATTAAAGTAATTTTAAAAACTATATACATATATATATGTCTTTTTTCCTTACTAGGCCACGTGTCCACGAAATCAGCTTCCTTGCTGTATCTAAGTTTTGAACATCCCTGATTACTTCACATAATTATCTGCACACAATAGGCAGCTAATAGATATTTGCTGAATTAAATTAAGTTTAATTTAAATTCAGCTTAAATCTAATTTTGCTTTTTCATATCATTTCATGTCTTCTCTTAGTTTTAGATTCATCTTTAAATTATTATTTGTATTTATTATTTTTGTGACACATTGATATTAAATTACATTGCCATACTGAAACAGCACAGACACCAACTATACAGATTTATGCAGAAATTTAACTGATATAAATCAGTTGCCATAACAAGGAGACCAAAAGAAACTAAAAGTGCCTTTAGTTGAGCAAACACATTATACTATTCAGTGGACCACATTTTTACTGCCTTGTAATTGTAAAGAATATGATTCTATTTTATTTATTTTTTGTTGATTATGGAATAATATTTGCTATGGTTGAGCAAAGTATCCCCTCCTCTTTAAAGGATCTCTTTCAATAAGTTGTCTCATATCTGTACATCAAAGTCACCCAAGATTGCTTGAAAGATATAATAGGAATAATCCCCATTCAACAACTTTGTGATGATAAGTGCAATTGAAAGTGACACTAAAAGGAAGCAGAACTCTGAATAATTGTAACAAACAATTTTAACGAACAATGGGATAAGAGCATAGATACTGACATCTTCCTCCCTCCTCTGAACAAAGAGGTGGAGGACTACAGGTGCTGCTTTTGCATTGCTTACTGTCAGACATTATCAAAGTGTTGTTTGCTGTTGCCACTTAATGGTTTTTCTGTGTAACAAGAAAGGGTGTAATATGGCAGGCATGGGGAGGGCATATACAGAAATGATGGCTGTGAAACCCAAGAGCACCAATAAAACATTAACAAAACAAACAAAACAAAGAAACAAGAAATTGTCATGCCAAAGAATTACTCAAATTTTAAGTCCTGGGGTATATCGGCAAGGCAGTAATCACAATATAGGTGATTATTGCCTTGCTGATACACAGGGTCAATTAGGCAACTAGCATTTATTAAACACCTACTAAGTGCCAGGAGCTGTGCTAAATACTGGTGATAGGAAGGCAAAGGATTGTTCCAACTCTGAAGGGGCTCACGGGCTCATGGAGTCACATACCCAAATTCTGCCATTAGCTGTCTTTTCCCTGAAGTTTTCCAATAAGGCTATCAACCACTCAGCCAAAAGTATTTAACTTCATGCCATCCTACATCTGCCAACTCTCAAATTTCTCCCAATATGTAGCTCCCTTTTTACATCTGTCTTCTAAACTGACTCCCTGATCATTTTCCTAAAATGTGGCAGATGGCTTATTTCCAGATCCTACCCACCTAGAAATCAGATTGCCTTTCAATAGGAATTGTATATATCCTGACATTGCCAGAAGCTTCACTGTCATACAAAGCACCCCTTTTCTTAGCCATGTGTATTTAGTCCTGTGCTTTATTATCCACTGAGAATATGAACTCTTCTGATTAGAATTCATTTTGCTCTAGACATGAACACGCTCATCTCGCAGGTGCACTGTTCTGCATCACCAAAAAAAAAAAGTCATTGAATTTGCAGACTTCAGTAGAGCAGCAGAATGTGCCAAAGATCTGTGGGTCCATGACAGGGTATAAGGTACATGTGACACGATACTGGGTGACTCAATATACATTAACACATATTCTATTCTTGGTCTCAGTGTAACAGTTCCCCACTTCTCACTAGATACATATTTCAAGAACTTAGAACACCAAATTAAAGAAATACAGCTTTGCCTTCCCCCTCCAAAAAAACCTCTTTCCCCAAACACCTGGGATGTGCTTGAAGCTGGCAAAACATTTTTAGTAATAAAACCATCTTTTAAAAAATAGCCAATCAATAAAAAAAGTGGAAAATGGGTTCATTTAAACACTTTCTTTGAACAGTAATTCTTTTAAAGTTATTATTCTTCCCAAGAGAGGCAGCGCGGTTACAAACAGGGGTGTTGACACCCTTGGCTTTGTCATTACCCACAAGAATGCCACTCCCAAGATAGAGAACACTTCTATAATTCCTTTATCCAATTGCCACCTCCTATTATTTTCTCTTTCCCAATGCCTTACTTCTTCATCATTAAAAGCTTCCACCCCTAAGTATTATTCCTGCCCTATCACCCCTGCTCTGGCTATATTCTTCTCCCCATCTCAAAACCTTAGTGAACCATTTCAGCTCAATACTAAGTACTACCCTTGAGACTGTTGATCCCTTGCCATTTCAATGCTTGCCTTTTGCCAAACATCAATCCTGGGTCACTCTCACCAACTACCTCCTCCTCAGTGTCTACTCACATACTCCTGAGCAGAGCCAGAGGAACTGGGATAACTAGATAAACTACAAATTTATTCATGTTATCTAATCTTAACTGGCACCCACCATTTCAGGGCAATCCTTTTATTCCTAATTGATTTTTTCTCCTCCTCAACACAGTATCTTTCCTCCTTCAGCTTCATGTTGCACTTCTCCCCAACCAGATGACCTGAGGACCTCATGTCACCAAAAAAACTGAGGCCTTTTATTAACCACCTCACTCTTACTCCATATACCCAAACAACTGCCAATATCCGACCAGTTGTCACATATGCTCCCTTCTCTCTGCTCATATAGCCTAGGTCAGGGCTTGATCGCTTCTCACCTAAAATATCACAGTATTTGGTCTCCTGACCTCAAGTCTCTTTTCCATCCACCCTCCATATTGCCAAAGTGATTTTCCTCAAGTATAACTCTAACCATGCCACCTCCCCACTCAAAAAATTCCAATGGTTCCTTATTACCTCTAGGATCAAATATAAAGTTTGTATGGCATTTAGAGCTCTTCATAATTTCTTTCCAGACTTATTCATTACTCTCCTCTATGCAAGGTATGGTCTAGCCATAAGGATGCTGGCTTTCTTGCACTTCCTCACACACAACATTACATTTCCCATCTCTGGACTTTTGCACTGGCTAGCTCCCATGTCTAGAATGCTGTCTCTCCTTGTCTGGATCTCTTAGAATGCCTGCTTTCCTTCAAAGCCCAACTTTAGTACCACTTTCTACATGAAACTCTTCCCGATCATTCCAGGTACAGGTGCCCTTTCTCTCCAAATTACCTTGTATTCATTTGGTATATATTCTGCATGTACTCATATATGCATGTGTCATTTTGCCCGTTAACATGTAAGCCTCTTGAGGGAAGGAACTGGTTCACTTATTTGCTACATATCCCAGAGCTTAGCATGGTTGCCCGGAATATAGCAGGCACTAACATATAAGCCCTGACTGACTGACAAGAGTGCTAGATTTGGAGTCAGAAGAGATCTGCCTTACAATTCCACCTCTGACACCAGTTACGTAACCATAGGCAAGTTAATAAAACCCTTCAAGTCCTGGTTTTCTTATGCAGGGAATGGAGATGATAACACCTGAAGTATTATCATACTGAATTGCTTTGGGGCTCAAATGAGCTAAAATGTGTAAAGTACCTTGGAAACCAAATGACGGCTATAAATGTAAGCTAATATTATTATTGGTTCTTGTTCTATACAATTTCTTATCAATTTATTATGGGTTTCTACCCAAACAAGATCCATTGTGCTTTGACTACCTGGTCTGAGTACATGCTTCCTGCATAACAGAGAATGCTTCCTGTGCCTTATATACTCCAGTAACTCCACTGCTGCCCAAATAATCTGCTTGGAAAAGGCAAACCCTCTTACAATTTGAATCTTACAAATCTTTTCCATCTGGGCATATCTTGAAATATTCTGAACTAGCTCTGTCCCTATAATTCTATATACAATTAAGTTAGGTGACAATAATTTTTTCTTTAAAAAAAATTCCTGGAACAGCTAGGTGGCGCAGTGAGTAGAACGCCGGCCCTCAAGTCAGGAGGACCTGAGTTCAAATCCAGCCTCAGACACTTGACACACTAGCTGTGTGACCTTGGGCAAGTCATTCAACCCCAATTGCCCTGCCTTCCCCCCTCCAAAAAAAAATTCCTCCATTTCCACCAACAAAATTTGCATAGAGGAAAAGGCTCTAATAGTTTCATTACTGAATAGCGTAACTGTAAAATAGCTCCATTAAGATAAGCTGTCAAGTTGAGCATAACTTTTTGCAACTGAAAAGGCCAGTAATTCTAGTTCTCTGAATAATATATTTCATTTATATTCCTTAATGGCAACGGATTATTACAATCCAATGTTTAAATGTTAACTGCTTCTTCATTAATAATTAAATGGCCTCTGACAATGTAAAGGTATTAGAAATGGAAGAAGCAGGTAGCCCAAAGGACAAACTGAGAAGTCATATATCTACGCAACTTAAATTTCAACTCTGCCCTGACATGAGACAAGAGACACTAAGGAAAGTTAAAGTGTCTATATTGTTATTCTGTTACACATTTCCCGTAAGTCTTTTCAAGGATCTTTAGAACTAGAAATTGTATTTACCTCCCCAAGTACACACTGAACTATTAATGAAAAAAAAAATTAGCCTAATTCTTCCAATGAATTTTTTAATTTTATAATCATCAAAATTGTTAATGTGTCAGGATCCCAATACAAAATCCCTATTGAAACTATTCTGTTAAGAAAATTGTCAGTAGATTCCTACTAATATAAGCTCACATCTGTGGCCTTCTCTTAAATGGATTTTTCCTGGGAGTTTTGCTGAATCTTTATCGAGTCCACAGTCTATTCTATAATTAACTCCAGCTTTGCTTGGACATACATTTTGCTTTACTGTATTGGGAAATCATATTTAATTTAGAAAAAGCCTCATATCTATTGGTACAATACTCACTTGTATGACCCTGTGAGGTACAGTCACTCTTTTTATACTCCATATAAAATGCCTCTCTTTGTATGCAACAGGGCAAGGCTACATAAAGGACTTCAGGGCTCAAAACTGAGTAATTGGCTTAATAACAGGCATAAACTAAAAGCCAAAGAGTAAAAGCTGGATTACAATAGTGTATTTGAAGGTGTTTAATAAAGCAGGCTTTCATCTGAAAGACCATGCTTCACAGATTAACGAAAACCTTTATTTCTAACCTTTTCATCACTGTTGCAAAACTAAAGTAATAAAGGTTAGGGTTCTGTTAACAAAAGTAAAGGTGTGAAATAACTAATGTCATTGCAAAGTATATATGCTGAGCATTCTTTGTGAACTTTAGTGATGCTATTAGGATGATGAGACTTTGTGAAACAAACATACAAACAAGATAGAGAGATACTTTTCCTAGTGAAATCATTGTATGGATGGGCCTTCAGCCTTCAGATCACACCATACTATTTACTGAATATCTACTGTTCCAATTTGTACCATCTATTTGTTTTCCCCTTTACTTCGTTATCTCTGCTCTCCCTGAAGTTACAGGTATCCTTTGCTGTTTCCCTAGCCTAATCCTCAGATCTGAGGGTAGAAGCAAGAAAAGAAATCAAACTATTTTTCCTTCTGAAGAGTGAGCAGACAGGCCCATCCTCATCTCCTCTACTTTTTCTTCTTCTCCTCTTATAAAATTGCTCTCTTAAAGTAATGAAGGGATGTCATTCCACCTCTCCCAACCCAGTCTAATGGTGGGCCAATATGATTTTGGAAATGATGTCATCCCATTGGTTTGGCACTTCCAGGCTCACTTCCAAAACAAGGAAACATCCTCCACCAATGCAGTTCAGCATCCTCTTTGCCATGTAGAGTCTTTTTTTTTT
>JAQQSZ010007136.1:0-13395 GCA_028646595.1 Phalanger gymnotis | reverse complement strand
CAACCTGGACTGGACTTAGATCTTCAGCAGGCTCTTCACTCCTGCTCTGATCTGCCACTTAATTCCTCCCACCAGGTGGGCCTGGGGCCAGAAGCAACTGAAGCTATAGTTCTAAAGCTGCCCCACCTCTGCTGCCCCAGGGGCGGTGGCCAAACCAAAAACTGCCTGTCCCCAGCAGCTTTTCCCACTAACCTTCTCTGTTGTCTTTGGTGTTTGTGGGTTGAGAAGTCTGGTAACTGCTGCAGCTCACTGATTCAGGGCTCTAGGGCATGCTCCTCCCGGCTCCTGGTCTGGTCGGTCCACGCCACCCACGCTGGGCTCTCCTCCGCTCCACTCCCAGCTCCCTGCAGGATAGACCTTACCCAGAGACCATCCAGGCTGTCCTGGGCTGGAGCCCTGCTTCCCTCCGCTATTTTGTGTGTCCTGCAGCTCTAGAATTGGTTCAGAGCCATTTTTTATAGGTTTTTGGAGGGCCTTGGCGGGGAGCTCACGCCAGTCCGTCCTTTCCTGCCGCCATCTTGGCTCTGCCCCCTCTCCTCCATTTTATACTTGTGAAATTGACTTATTTGAACTCAAAGGTAAAGCTTTATATTTCTGCCTACCAAATTTTATCTTACTAGATTTGGCTCAATGTTCTTGCCTGTCAGAATCTTTTTGGATTTGGACTCTCTCATTCAGTGTGTTAACTATCTCTCCCAGCATTGTGTTATTGGACAATTTGATAAGTGTGCTATCTACACTTTCATCCAAGTCATCAATAAATATGTGAAATAGTACAGGGCCAAATATAGATTTCTTGGACATTCCATTGGAGACCTTCTGCCAAGTTGATGCCAAAGAGTTAATGACAACTTTTTGGATCTGGCCATTGAACCAGTATTTAATCTAGCTAGCTATAGCATCACCTTTCCCACATATCTCTATCTTTCACATAAAATAGTATTAAATACTTGATCATACGCTTTCCTGAAGTCTAGGTAAACTATATTGATGATATTTCTAGTTTAGTAACTGTCAAAAAGGAATGGTTTAGCACCTAGTAAGGCTCAATCAAAGGCAATTAATTTAGCATTCTTAAATAGTAAAAAAAAAGTCCCAACTTAATCGATACTACAGGCCCAGAGAGCTCATGTGACTTGCTGAAATGTCAGAGGTGGGATTTCAACCCAGGTCTCCTGACTCCTGAGCAAGGGCTCTTCCCCCTCTACTCTGTTGCTCTTTGAATGATGGTGCCATTGCTAGCAGTAGGGGAATTAATATGGGATGGAAGATGATTAAATTCGGTTTTGAATATGTGAGTTTGAGGTGACAGTAAAATGTCCATGAAGAAAATGTGACAGTGGAATGAGTACTTGAGTTAGAGACAGTAGACTTGAGTTTAAATCCCAGTTTTCTTATTTAGCAGGCACCTACATGGCGCCAGTGTGCACAGATTGCTGCAGTTGAGTTGAGTCCAAATTTGACCTCAGGCACTTGCTGTCTACCCTCAAGCAAGTCACTTAACCTCTATCTGCCTTGGTTTCTTCAGCTATAAAATGGGGATATTAATAGCACCTACCTCACAAGGTTGTTGTGAAAACTGAATGAGATAATACTTGTAAAGTGCTTAGCACATAGTAGGTGCTTAATAAATGCTTTTCTCTCTTCTCCCCCTCATCATTTATAACTCAGTTTAACTCTCTGACTTTGGTTTTTTCATTTGTGAAACAAAAAAGCTGTGATAGATGGCACTTAAATCCTTTTCTAAATCCTAAGGACTTATGTGGAAAGATCTAGCAAATAGTTTGACATATGAGGCTGGAGCTCAAGTAAGAGATTGCACCTGGAGATACGCATTTGTAGTCCCTGGCATAGAAGTGATAGCTGAAGTCATGAGAATAAATGAGCTCTCTAAAACAGAGTGTTAAAGAGAGAGATTTAAAAAGTGTTAAAAAAAAAAGAGTGTTAAAAAAGTGTTTAAAAAAAGAGATCTGGGGCCTGAAGAGTATCCACAGTTAGGGGACAAGTAGGGAAGGGAAGAGGAAGGGAACAAGCATTTATGTAGCATTCACTATGTCACAAACACTGCGTCAAGTGCCTTACAAATATTATCACATTTGAGAAGATAGAGGAGTGTTCAGAGAAAGAAGAGAACCAGAATAGTGTAATACCAAAGAAGTCAAGGACAATAAGAGTTTCAAGGAGAGGAGTTGAGACAAATGTTTAAGACAAGGAGTATGGAAACTGAGAAAAGGACTTGAAATTTCTCAAGAAGGGAAGTCAATGGTGATTGGTGGTAGCATGATGCAGTACAAAGAATACTTACTTGGAGGTAGAGGAACTGGGTTGAAATCCTCTAAGATTGGACTAGTTCAGACGTGTCAAAACACACAGCCTATGGGCCACATGCATCCCATAACCCTACAAAGGATTGTTCAAACCAGATTAAAATGTAAGTGGGAAGTATTTAACAGAAAAAAATACAATAAAAACATAGATAATATCAGCTTTTAAAATCAAGTCAATATATAGCCATATATATAGATTAGTTGTCTCCATTTCTCTGTGAGTTTGATACCACTGGACAAGGAGAACTGAAGATCTTTCCAGCTCTATATCTATGATCCTAAGAAGAGAGTAGTATCAGTGGGTACAAAAGCCACATTTCAGAAGGTTCAGGGAGAAGGACAATGCAGAACTAAAGGCGGCAAATACAGAATATTTGTTTTATGAAGTGTGGTAATACAGGAAGTAGAAAACCACTCCAGCGTCTTTGCCAAGAAAACTCTGTAGACAGTATTGGTGTGCTATGGGCCTTGGGGTTGTGGAGAGTTGGACATGACTGAACAACAAAATACAGGAAATGGAGAAATAACATGGTACTGGCTCAAATTTAAGGTTCTTCATTCAAAAGGGGTGAGGCTTGAGTGTGTTAAATGGCAGAGGGAAAGGACCTAATGGGTTAGAAGAAAGTAGATGCTTGAGCGGGAGGGCATGAGCATGGAGATCAGTTCTCCTAGGAATCAGGAAAGGTTGGGATTGAGGGACAGAGAGAGATTTTTCTGAGAGAGGAAGGAGGAACATGAAGCAGTTGGATAAGATGATCTGAGGTCCCTTCCAATGCTAAATTCCATAAATGGATGGGTCCTTTGATCCTTTTTAGATTGCAGTAAAAAAATAAAGATGGGTAGCAGAGGAAGTCAGTCACTTATAATTCTGTTTCATAAAATTTTCATACTCCTGCTCTTAATGGTGGCTTTCTAGTTTTTCTGTCTTATTTCTCCTAAAAATTGTGAGCTTCCTTAGGTTTATGGACCATGTCTTGTGCAATTATATCCCATGTAATGCCTAGAACAATGTCTTTGACTTATTGGACACTGTTAAACGGATGAAGAATGAATCAGTTAAGTATACTTCAAGTCCCTATTATGTGCAAGGCACTATTCTAGATCTGGGGATTTGGAGAAAAAACTCAAAAACCTAATAATCCTTGCTCTCTAGAACTTGTTAGCATTTTACCTAGGAGTTGGGGTGGTGGCTGTTATATGAATGATGCTTTTGAACATTATTTAAAGCTCCTCAGCCCTTATCAGTTTACTGTTATATGCTTTATAGTTTACAGCGCATTTCCCTCATATTAACTCTGTGAAAGAGTGCATTGTTATCCTTTTCACTATTTGGAAATCAACGCCCTTAGAATTGTAGCTTGTTTCTTGTCATACAGGTCTTAAGAAGTGAAGCTGGGACTTAAACCTAGGTTTTCTGGCCCCATTTCTACTACATTGGGTTGCTTTTTCTAGAGTCAGCTTCCCTCTTTTACCCCCCAATATGAGGAAACTGGAGACGTAGAGAGGTTGTCTAACTCATAAGAGCTGTATTGTGAGCATCACTTGAGTGCTGGCAGACTGGTTCTATTCTACGATCTTATTGTAGGTGTTTGTGCTGTCAATGAATATTCATCATGGCTCATCAGTGACACTGGCTTCAGAGCAGGATGTGACATCTGTGTTGGTAATGAGTTTTGCAATTGAATTTCTTTATATGCCAGAATTAAGGTTGGATTGCTTTGTAGACCTTTATTTTGAGAACATCTTTGCCAAATCTCTAAAGAACATGTTGCCCTCTTTGATTTGAGCTTTTGGTAGGCATTTAATGGATATTAACGTCTTGATTGATCATTTGTTGGGCAATTTACTACCTTGATAGATTTTGGTGATGGTGGCTAAGTTCTGTATTGTTGATGAAAACTCTTGGCTGTAATAATTCACATTTTTATAGTGCTCTGTATTTACAAAACATGCACATGGCATCTGTACATAGAAGGTGTCTCATTTACTCCTCACAAAAACTAGTACAAACATTCTTCTCATTTTACAAAAGAGGAGAGAGGCTCAGAAAGATTAAGTAAATTGATGTAGTTAACATTTAACAGATGAGGAAACTGAGGCAGAGTTAAGTAACTTGCCCAGGGTCACACAGCTAGTACATGTCTGAGCCAGATTTGAACTCAGCAAGATGAGTCTTTGTGAGTCCAGGCCCAGCACTCTATCCACTGAGCCACCTAGCTGCCATTTAAGCAGCCAACAAATGGTTGAATTTGGACTTGAACCAAAGTAATTTGTAATTCCAGATCCAATTCACTTTCTTTATCTCTCACTTGTCCACATTCACACACACACACACACACACACACACAAATACCATACGCATTTATTGATGTGTACTTTGTATTATCTACATGGTCAGTGGTAAAAGTGATGGGCCTGGAGTCAAGATAACTCAACTTCCTGAGTTCAAATCCAGACTTAGACACTTAACTAGCTGTGTGACCCTGGGCAAGTCACTTAATCCTATTTGCCTCAGTTTCCTCATCTGTAAAATGAGCTGAGGAAGGAAATGGTAAACTACTCCAGTATTTTTCCCAAGATAACCCTACATGGGGTCAGGAAGAGTTGGGCACAACTGAAACGACTGAACAACAACAACAAGACTGGTTTAGTGTATCCTATAACTTTTCAATAGCCAGATTGATTAGTAGAGTACCCCCTTAGCTTTGGGTTTGAGTCTCAGTTTGAGAACAGAGTGATTTGGTATTTCCTTACTGTTTTTCCTATAGGCCTATCTCTTGCAAGGTTGTAGCCCTCACTAATTCTCATCAGGTTTTTATCTCAAGTGATTGGATTAATGAGATTGTGCCTATGTGGTCCTTGTGTTAGTTTCTTCATAATTAGTTCTCAGTGGAAGTTGTTATAGTCATGATCATTCTCAGTAGGAAGAAATCTGGGTAGAGCTCTAGAAATTAAGCTTTTGAGCGCCACATGAAGCGAGAGATTTGAAGTGGAGCCTGACTCCAATTCCTACAGGAGAAAGTTGCAGAGACTGTGAAAAATAATATAGTAAAACTTTTGCTTGGCAAGTTGGGGAAGCCAACTGGGTTGAGACTGGGGATGTGAGGGGGGTTCGGTAGAAGGGAATGTCAATTAATTTAAAATTCTGATTAAATCAAATCAAATCAGCAAACACTGATTGAGTACCTACTACATAAAAGGCACTCAGAATTATTTCAGAGCAGTGGAATACCATATCACATCACAGAAAAGTTTGAAAGTGCTCTCGAGAGTAATTGGGCTTTGATACTAAGGAAAGTCCTCCATATGCTTTCAATCTGTCCTTCCCACTGGTTTTCCTAAAAGATCAATTTCATAATGCCCCCAAATGTTAACCCTACAGTGGTTTGCTGTTACCTACTCATTCAATTATTCATTCACATTTGTTCATTCGTGTGTTCTTTGCATTAAGGAATCAGTTACAGCCATTGAGAAGAATGGGTTCCTTCTCATGAGGTATTTCCAAGCAAAGACTGGATGTGGTTGCAGAAGGGATTCTTGTTCAGGTGTAGCTTAGATTAGTCCTTCCTTCTGATTGAGAGTCTGTGATTGACTCAACAGACGTTTAGTGTTGACTTTGTGGTTGATGATCTATCTCATCATTAGACTGAACATTTATATGAGGATGTTCTCAGACATGCCCACTCTGTTCCTATTGGTAAAGTGCAAGATACCCCAGCTCTTACTTTTTTAAGAACGGCATAATTGGGAGATCAGTCAACATGATTATGCTTACCTGAAAGAGCTCCAGGTGAGAAAGAATAATGCTTTTCTGATTGGGTAACCTGAGACCTCCTACAGTTTTACTATAAAGCTTCTAGAGGTGAAAGCAGCTGAGGCCAAGTTTGCTGGGTAGGCCCTTCTGTTTCAGGGACACTAAAATTTTCATGGGAGAAAGAACAATTTATTACAAAGTGTTATCCAAGTATCACTAGTTTCTTCTGGAGCCAGAGTTCATTTTGCTTCTCCTCAGTGTACAGGAACTTATAGATAGGTTTACACATTTTTTTTTAAAAGCCAATATAATTTTAAGTCAGATAAACTTTAGGTCTGCCAAAGTGGATTAGATTTCAGATCCTAAGCTTTTTCACTTGCTCCCTGTATAACATTGGGTTACTCGCTAAAACTTCTTTGGGTTTCCCTTTCCTTATTTGTAAAATGAGGGGGTTAGGACCAGATGGCCTCTGAGCTCGCTTC
Organism: Phalanger gymnotis; assembly: GCA_028646595.1. Taxonomy (NCBI): domain Eukaryota; kingdom Metazoa; phylum Chordata; class Mammalia; order Diprotodontia; family Phalangeridae; genus Phalanger; species Phalanger gymnotis. The sequence continues at coordinate 6,832 of JAQQSZ010007136.1, read as the reverse complement.
TAGCTCTACATCAGTGACCCGATGATACTCCTGTTTTTCTGGTAGATCTTGGGCTCCATCTTCACGGACCTTCCTTGGGGACAAAATGAGGGAGGGCTGTTTCCTTCCCCTGCCCCACTGGATCCTGGATCTTCTTTCTTCTTCTTGAGTAGAGACCTACTCACCCACTCTGCCAGCTGCAGTCTAGCGCAGTTCAAATGTAGGGAATCTCGAGTCTGTTTCCTCATCTGTAAAACAAAGATTGAGGCCACCACCATTCTTTCAGTTAACCCAGGGACATAATCTTCAACTCTTCACTCTCCCAAATCCCTCATGGCCAATCAGAGGCCAGCTCTTGTTGATTCTGTTACCTCATTCCTTGCATCTGTTCTCTTTGCTCTGCTCACATGGCCACTACCTTTTGCCTGAAGTTTTGTGACAGCCTTTAAATTGATGTTCCTGACTTAGGTCTCTCTCATCTAATATAAACTCTAGCTAGCCTATCTTTTCAAACTTATTACTCAGTTTTTGTGCTATGCACTGTTCCCGATGCTGTGGTTACAGTTACAAAAAGGAAATAGACCTTGCCCTCAGGGAGCTAACATTCTCTCTGGGGAATTGATAAACCCAGAGGTAAGTAAATGCAAAACACATACAAAGCAAATGCAAAATTCGGAGCTAAGGAAATGGCACTATTCTCCTTCAAGCATTCTACAATTTAGCAAATTGAACTCGTTATTCCTCATACACAATCTTCCATCTCCTGTCTTTGTGCGTTTGCACAGGCAGCCCCCTTACTACCACTCTTCCCATGTTCTCCCTTCTTCCCTCTGCTTCCTAGAATCCTTAACTTTCTTCCAAGTTCGGTTCAAGCCACCTCCTGAGGCCACAATTTCTTTAGCTCTTAATTTTGCATTGACTTCGAATATGTTTTGTATTGACCTTGAGCATATTTTGTATTTAATTTGAATATATTTTGTATTTGCTTCCCTCTATGGTTGTGGTTTCCCCGATAGAATATTAGCTCCCTGAAGGCAAAGGCCATTTCATTTTTGTCACTGTATCCACAGCATCAGGTGCAAAAATTGAGGCCATTCACTGAGAGCTCCCCTTTCCTCCTTCTTCCTTATATCTTTCAGATGTCTTTTCCCATTATGTTTGTCTTTGCCCCAGTTTCACATGAAGAGGTGGTCTTTGTTGTCATGGCAAACCCCTCTATATCGTGTCCTAAGCTGGATCCACTCTATCTTTTCCAAGTAGATCACCCCCTCTATTATTCCTACTCTCTTACTGATATTTAGTCTCTTTCTATCTCCTGGCTGCCTCCCTACAACCCACAAACATGCCTATATCTCTCTCATCCTTAAAAAAAACCCTCCTTTGATCTGACCACTCCTATTAGCTATCATCCTGTATCCTTCCCCCGCTGTCAAATGTAATGATTTTATCTCTATTCTCATCATTCTTGACCTCTCCAAAGCCTTTGACCCTATTGATTATTCTGTTCTGGATACTTTCTCCTGTCTTGGTTTTTGTGATGTCACTCTCTCCTGGTTTTTCTCCTACCTTGATTATTCTTTCTCAGTCTTCTCTGCTAAATCTTCATCCAAGTCATGCCCACTAACTGTGGATGGTCTCCCATAGTCTGTCCTTGGCCTTCTCCCCTTTTGCCTTGATGTCAGTGGTTCTCAAGCTCTTTGGTCTCAGCACTTTTTTATATTCTTAAAAATTATTGAAGACCACCCCACCCCCGTTGCCAAGAGCTTTTTTGTTCACATGAGTTATATCAAATGATATTTGCTATATTAGAAAATAAAATGTCTTAGTATTATTATGAAAATAATTTTGATCCCATGGATCCACAGGAGTCCCTGGATCACACTTTAAGAACCTCTGCTACATACTACCTTGGTGCTCTCATCAGTTCCCATATATTAGATTTAATTGAATAAATCCTTAATCAAAGGATTTGTTCTGTAAAACTTGGACTCAATTGAAAGGCCGCACCCAAGGACTTAGAAGGCCACATGTAGGAGGCTGCAGATTCCCCACTGAATTAGAATCTCCTTAGATCTGTTTATCCATTCCTAATCCTTTTCCTGACCTCCAGTTTTGTATTGCCAGCTACCTTTTGCGCAACTAGAATTAGATAGACATCTCCAAAAACAGAACTTGTTTCACTCTCCACTCTCTCCTCCTCCAACTGCCCTGTTACTGTTAAGGGCATCATTGTCCTCCTAGTCAGCCAGGCTTTGAACCTAAGTATATCGTCTTTGACTTTTCTTTCATACTTCATCTGCTTACTTCACTATCCAATCTGTTGCCAGGACTTGTTATTTCCCCCTTCACCCTATCTTTCCTATACATTCCCTTGTCTCCCACATAGTCACTACCCTTATTCCGGGTCTCTCTATTATGGTACCCTCTTAATTCGTCTCACTGTGCTAAGTCTCTCCCCATTGCATTTCATCCTGCACTCAGCAGCCAAAATGATCTTCCCAAAATACAGGTCTGACCATGTCATCCTCCTACTCAATAAGCTCCAAGAGTTCTCTGTTATCTGCAGGATCAAATGCTCTTTTGGCTTTACCTTTCCAGTCTAAGGACACTTTACTCCTTCCTACATTCTAGTGACACTTGTCCTTTTAAACCGTTCTTTGCATTTATAAGTCTATTCTTGATAGGAAAAAAAGGTTCTCTTATTGGCAGTGTTCTCAGGCAACTTTGGGGTTTCAGCACCATATCAATCAGGTGGGATACTGTGGTGGTTCGGCTGAGATTGACGAGACTTATGGCCCTTTCTGATGTGTTTCTCGTTAGCCCTGAATAGTCTATAGTGCTGTTGCTGTTCAAAAGCAAGTTTAAAAGATATTCTTAAGAACAGTAACATTCTTTCCACAATTTCAAGAAATAGGTGATTATGCTATTGATAAATTTCTGGCTATTGGCAGATGCACTGGATAGAACGCCAGGCCCGAAGTCAGGAAGACTCCTCTGCCAGAGTTCAAATCTGGCCTCAGACACTTACTAGCTGTGTGAGCCTGGACAAGTCGCTTAACCCTGTTTGCCTCAGTTTCTTTATCTGTAAAATGAACTAGAGAAGGGAGTGGCGAACCACTCCAGTATCTTTGTCAGGAAAACCTCCTTTGGGGTCACAAAGAGTTGGACATGACTGGAGAAAAAAGACTAACAACAAATTTCTACATTGGAAACATTTTCATACTTAGTTATGAATAACAGCTTCCACTTTCTCCCAGGGCTACATGAGAAGGCAGTTTTAATCAAGGGTACAATTTTAATCAAAGGGAGAAGAGAGATGGGGATATTGAGACAGCAGAATTCCAAAGCAGATCATAGAAGGAGATTCCATTTTTGCCCATATTCCCCCTTTCCTTAAGAATCTAGGCCAGTTATGGAAAAGGGGACATAATGGAGAGAGGGGCATCCTTCTTGGAGATCTACCTCCAAGGTATCGTGGTAAGGTATCATGATCAGTTATGTAATTCCCAATTAATTTGCTAAAAATCCAGGTCCAAGTCATTAAGGTCTTCACTATTCATTTGGTAGCCAAAAGGGTCTATCTCAGTGGAACTGGACATTTTCATACTTGATCTAATTAGCTCCCCTCACTCTTTGTTTTTTTTAGGTAACAGATTTTGGCCTGAGTAAAGTATGCCAAGGGAAAGTGAATATCAATCAGCACCGGTTTTCCTCTGCTTGTGGCTCGGATTTCTACACGGCTCCTGAAGTGTGGGAAGGCAGCTACACAGTGAAAGCAGACATCTTTGCCCTTGGGATAATTTTCTGGGCCATGATTGAGAGGATTACTTTCAGGGAGGCAGATTCTGAGAAAGAGTTGCTTGGTGAGTTGCCTTTCAGACGTGAATCTGATACTGTTCTTTTAACATAGCCTAAAATTGCATTAGCTTTTTTGGACTACCATATGTCATTGCTGACTCCTATCGATCTTGCAATCCACTAAAATCCTTCCTTGAGGAAACCTCTCCTGACAGTTCAGTCTATGGTGATGGCTTTCTCTTTGAAATACACAGTACTTATCTCTGTCTTTGCCATTCACTTGACACTCAAAATGGACAGTTTTAGGCACTTTATCTTTTTATTGGGCAGTTAGGTGGATCAATAGATAGAGCTCTTGGCGGGGAGTCAGGAAGACTCGTCTTCATGAGTTCAGATCTGACCTCAGATACTTACTAACAGTGTGACCCTGGGCAAATCACTTAACCCTGCTTACCTTAGTTCTTCATCTGTAAAATGAGCTGGAGAAAAAAATGGCAAATCACAGAAAACCCCAAATGGGGGTCATGAAGAGTAGGACATCACTGAACAACAACAGTCTTTATGTGTATATGTGCGTGTGTGTGTGTGTGTGTGTGTGTATATATCTATGTATATACTTTTCTCAGCAAGTAGATTGTAAGCTCAATGAATATAGGGATTGCCCTGTCCTAGATTGTACTAATCTGAATTTAATAACTTATCTTCCCCAGTCTGTCTTGTATAAAACCCAAGCGTGGTCTACTATTTGTATTTTTCTGACTCTATCTTTCTTTTATTTTTCTTTTCAAAGAGATACTATTTGAGGACTACAATGGAGAACCTAGGATCACCTCCTTGATGAGCTAGCAAAGTGAGACTTTAATGGGGGATAATAGCCGATACTTATAATCAGTCAAATAAAAAAGACTGTTTGAACTGAACACTATTTTAAAAATAAAATTGCTCACTAATTACATCTTTTTTTTTCCTCACCACACAGTTAAGTTTAATCTGCATTATTAACATTTTCTCTATCATTTTCACAAGTTTAGATAGCCAACAAAACTGTAAATCAAACCCTGATTTGTGGCATTTGTGGATTTCCAATTTGTAAATGTTCACACTGAAAATGTAACAAACTGTAGAGCCAGCTTGAGCTGGCTCCAACACAGCCCTGCTACTGAAGAAACAATAGAAATGAATATAATATTTTCCTTCCCTTTCCCCCATTTAAACTCTAAGCCAACTCCCAGAGTAAATATTCTATCAAGAAAAGTTATATAAGTCTTGCTATTCACTGATTTTTAATCTGTTCCCCATTCCCTATCACAAGCACCTAACTGGTCATATTGATATAGCTGCCAAGTGTTAGAAGTACAAATACAACCAAGACAATCCATGCCTGCCCTCCAGTAGTTTACATCCTTCTGAGAGACAGCACTTAGGGAGCCAGAAAGAGAGTGAGTAAGTGGTATTTGGAGCCATGATGACCTGGCTCTGAGACCTGGACCCCAACAAGATGAGACAATAGCTGACCTAACAGAGCTGATCATTCATTAGTAGAGTCAGAGTTAAAGAAGAGGAGGAATTAAAGGTAATAATTCCAAGTTAGCTGGCATTGTATTATGTGGGCCTATGAAGTAATGTGCCGGCTGAAGACTAACATGGTAGTGAGTACTTATTTAATGTTTATTTGAATGAATGAATAATAAATTTCCAAAATTTATGTAATTTTGATTAACAATGGAAAACACTAAGATGAACAGTGATTTCTATGACAACTGTAAGGCCAAGTTATTAATCTTTTTGTTAAATTAAATTTATTTATTAACTTATTTTTAGTTTTCGACATTCACTTCCATAAAATTTTGAGTTCCAAATTTGCTCCTCATCCCTCTGCTCCCTGCACTCCAAGACAGCCTGTAATTTGACATAGGCTTTACATATACATCGATATTAAGCCTATTTTCACATTAGTTATGTAATAAAGAACAATTAAAACCAATGGGAGAAACCATGAGAAAGAAGAAACAAACAAAAAAACAAAAAGGAGAGAGAAAGAGAGCAAGAGAGAGAGCTAGAGAGAGCGCACAAATGGTATGCTTTGATCAAGATGTGGACAGCATTTCCATCATGAGTCTTTTAAAGTTGTCTTACATCCTTGCATTGCTAAGGAGAGATAAGTCTATCAAAGTTCGTCATCACACAATGTGGCTATTACTGTGTACAATGTCCTCCTAGTTCTGCTCACTTCATTCAGCATAAGTCTTTCCAGGTTTTTCTGCCACATTTCTTCCTATCCCCATTCAGTTTTCTCCAGGGGTCTACCATATCTAATTTTTCTAAAATTCTGTTCATCTCTTTAACCTCTTTCTTGTTTATTTTGTGGTTAGACTTATCTAGTTCTGAGAGGGGGGAGTTGAGTTCCCCCACTAGTATAGTTTAGTTGTACTTCTTCCTGTAACTCCCTTAACTTCTCTTCTAAGAATCTGGTTGCTACACTACTTGGTGCATATATGTTTAATAATGATATTACTTCATTGTCTATTGTAACTTTTAGCAGTATAAAATTTCCTTCCTTATCTCTTTTTTGAAAAATTTTTTTATTTAATATATTTAGTTTTCAGCATTGATTTTCAAGAGACTTTGAATTACAAATTTTCTCCCTATTTCTACCCTCCCCCCATGCAAGATGGCATATATTCTGGTTTCCCTGTTCCCCAGTCAGCCCTCCCTTCTGTCACCCCACTCACCTCCCATCCCCTTTTCCCTTCCTTTTTTGTAGGGCAAGATAAATTTCTATGCCCCATTGCCTGTGTATCTTATTTTCTAGTTGCATGAAAAAACGTTTTTGTTTTTGAACATCTATTTTTTAAAACTTTGAGTTCCAAATTCTCTTCCCTCTTCCCTTCCCACTCACCCTCCCTAAGAAGTCAAGCAATTCAGCATGGGCTACACGCGTATCATTATGTATAACCCTTCCACAATACTCATGTTGTGAAAGACTAACTATATTTTGCTTCTTCCTAATCTATCCCCCTTTATTGAATTTTCTCCCTTGACTCTGTCCCTTTTC
>JAQQSZ010007135.1:0-13396 GCA_028646595.1 Phalanger gymnotis | reverse complement strand
CAGCCAGAAAGAAACAATTTGAATATTGTGAAAACACAATCAGAATAACCCAAGATCTAACAGCTTCTACATTACAAGATGGAAGGGCTTGGAATACGATATTCCAGAGGTCAGTGGAGCTAGGATTAAAACCAAGAATCACCCAGCAAAACTGAGTATCATGCTCCAAGGCAAAATATGGGCTTTCAATAAAATAGAGGACTTTCAAGCTTTCTCAGTGAAAAGACCAGAACTGAATAGAAAATTTGACTTTCAAACACAAGAACCAAGAGAAGCATGAAAGGTAATCAAGAAAAAGAACAAGAAAAAGAAATGGCAAGGGACTTACTAAAGTTGAACTGTTTTGTTTACATTCCTATATGGAAAGATGATGTCTATGATTCATGAGACCTCAGTATTAAGGTAGCTGAAGGGAATATGCACATATATGTGTGTGTATATGTATGTGTGTGTATGTATGTATGTATATATGTATGCGTGTGTATATATATATATAGAGAGAGAGAGAGAGAGAGACAGAGAGAGAGACAGAGACAGAGACAGAGAGAGAGAGAGAGAGAGAGAGGGCACAGGGTGAGTTGAACATCAAGGGATGATATCTAAAAGAAATAAAATCAAATTAAGGGATGATAGAGTAATATATTGAGAGGAGAAAGGGAGAGATAGAATAGGGTAAATTATCTCGCATAAAAGTGGCAAGAAAAAACAGTTCTTTAGGAAGAGAAGAGAAGGCAGGTGAGGGGGAATGAATGAATCTTGCTCTCATCAGATTTGACCTGAGGAGGGAATACCATACACACTCAATTGAGTATCTTACCCCACAGGAAAGAAGTGGGAAGAAGATAAAAAAGGGGGGATGATAGAAGGGAGGGCAGATGGGGGAGGAGGTAATCAAAAGGAAAAACACTGTTGAAAAAGGACAGGGTCAAGGGAGAAAATTGGATAAAGGGGGATAGGTTAGGAAGGAGCAAAATACAGTCTTTCACAACATGAGTATTGTGGAAGGGTTATACATAATAATACGCATGTTGCCTATGTTGAATTACTTGATTTCTCAGGAAGGGTGGGTGGGAAGTGAAAAGGGAAGAGAATTTGGAACTCAAAGTTTTAAAAACAGATGTTCAAAAACAAAAAGAAGTTTTTGCATACAACTAGAAAATAAGATACACAGGCAACGGGGGAGGGGATAGAAATTTATCTTGCCCTACAAGAAAGGAAGGGAAAAGGAGATGGGAGGGGAGTGGGGTGACAGAAGGGAGGGCTGACTGGGGAACAGGGCAAACAGAATATATACTATCTTGGAGTGGGGGGGGGTGTCGATAAGGTAAAATGGGCTCCTTAGCACTTAGTTTGGGGGGTACCCTTGAGGAGTTTGGCTTTTGTTTACCTTGAGTGAAAGTACTTTCAGCTGTTAAGTGCTACGGCCCAGGCCCAAAGCCCTATCAGGTGTGAAACCTGTGTGGGTGTAGATTGATGACTTAAGAGGGGCCAACTCAGAAACCAATTGGTCTCTGGTCATTGAGGCGGGGCTTGAGAACGCCAGAGGTTTGGCTGCGAGGAGAGGCTAGCTAAGAGACAACTACAGCTGAAGCTGAAAAAAAAGCCAAAGCAAGAGACCTGTGTGAACCCAGGAGTGCGAGCAAGGACTTGAGGCCAGTAAATATGATTTGGCTAAATACTATCTTGTTTTTATGTGGCCTCCTGGTTACTCTTGTGAGGCGGGCCTACTGGGCCTGGAGTCTTTTGGTTAAGATGTCGGAATGGGGAGGCTGGTTCATGAATCTGCTGCTGTGGGGCCTAAATAAATGTTCTGTTGCTCTCTACTTAGAGAATCTCTCATACCTTGTGATTTCGAACCATTCAAACATATACATGATTATATTTGAGATTATAAATTCGGCCTTCCTACTACAGGGAGGAGGGTAGAAATTGGGAGAAAATTTATAATTCAAATTCTTGTGAAAATCAATGCTGAAAACTAAATATATTAAATAAATTAAATTAATAGCAAGAATCAAGAGAAGCATGAAAAGGTAAACAGGAAAGAGAAATCATAAGGGACTTATTAAAGTTGAACTGTTTACATTCCTACATGGAAAGATGATATTTGTAACTCATGAAACCTTTCTCAGTATTAGGGTAGTTGAAGGGAATGACACAGGATGAGTTGAATATGAAGGGATGATATCTAAAAAATAAAACTAAGAGGAATATATTGGGAGAAGGAAAAAGGGAGAGATAGAATAGGGTAAATTATCTAACATGAAAGAGGCAAGAAAAAGCTCTTACAATTGAGGGGAAGATGGAGGAGGTGAAAGAGAATGAGTCAACTTTACTCTCATTGGATTTGGCTTAAGGAGGGGATAACATACACATTCACTTGGGTATCTTACCCTACAGGAAAGTAGGGGGGAAGGAAATAAGAGGGGTGGATGATAGAAGGGAGGACAGATTGGGGGGTGGGGGTAGTCAGAAGCAAACACTTTTGGAAAGGGACAGGGTCAAAGGATAAAATAAAATAAATGGGGGGCAGGATAGGATGGAGGGAAATATAGTTAGTCTTTCACAACATGACTATTCTGGAAATGTTTTGCATAACCAGAGGTATAACCTATATTGAAATGCTTGGCTTCTCAATGAGTGTGGGTGGGGAGGGAAAAAGGGAGAGAATCTGGAACTCAATGTTTTAAAGACAAATGTTAAAAATTGTTTTTACATGCAACTGGGAAATAAGACAGAAAGGCAATGGGGTATAGAAATCAATCTTGCCCTACAAGAAAGGGGGAAAGGGATAAGGGGGGAGGGTGGTGATAGAAAGGAAAGCAGACTGGGGGAAGGGATAATCATAATGTATGCCATCTTAGGATAAGAGGTAGGGGAGAGATGGGGAGAAAATTTGGAACTCAAAATCTTGTGGAAATGAATGTTGAAAACTAAAAATAAATTAATTTAAAAATTTTTTAAACTTTCAATTTTATCTTTTAACATAAATGTTACAATTTTTTCCTTGAAGCGACATGTTTAAGTCATTGAGTTTTTTGAAAATATACAACAAATAACATGGTTTTGAAAGCCTTAAGTCATTATGAAAAAAAATTAATAAAATCAGATTTCTGTTCAGTCAAAAATACAACTTCATCTTTTGACTTCAATATACTGTTTAAACTTCGCCCTCTCGAGAGCCACATGATTCAACATATTTTCTTTTTCTTCTCAGTTTAGTTGTACTAAAACCTGGTAGCCAAGACTTTACCACATTGTCATCAGTATTTTTACCTCTTCTATCTAAATTTAGCCACTTGTACTTAACTAAAGAATATTTTTGTCCTAAAATACAAATATTGCTAATAATTCCTCAAATAAGTACTAGTTTTAGTTTATGAAATTACATTTTTGTGCTTAATTTTAAAAACTGATGCTCACATTTACACATCCATACAGTGGTGAAGGTGAAGAAATATTATTCAAGGGCTTTTGTCTTTATTTGTTGCAATAAACACTTATGTTTCTGCAAAAGAAGGAGATAACAACAATTTTTAAATTCAAACATTCCAACACAATACAATCCAAAGAGATACAATTTGATATTTACATGATGAGTAGTAACAGTAGGAAAATATTAAGTCTTTATTTTCCATAACTAAATTATTATGTTTCTGTGAGAGCAGAAAACTTTTTATTTACAGTAAAAACACTGCAATTCATAACATACAATAGTGTCAAATCTGAGCCATGGTGTTTCTGGTAGTGGTCATTAGTGTTGTGTGGCATAATGGTAGGTGAAGTGCAAAGTGTGCGTGTTGTGTGTTCAGAACAAAGGCTATAGGGAGATCAAGGGATGCGACAAAGGCAAGTGCGGCCAGAAACACATTGGATTCATTATCCATTTGATTTTGAACTAATTTTTGGTCATTGCACTCTCAGAAAATTTTTGCTGTGGCCAAATTTTTAACGACCCCCACATTCAGTTATGCAACCCTATATGGGGTTGTAACTCACAGTCTAAGAAGCATTGACGTAGACTATCTTATCTAGGTGGAGTTGTTGCCCCACCAACTAGAAAAACTTTACAAAGAAAATCTAGCCTGGATGAATTCTGGCCCATGGTGTTTTACTCAGACTTGAGGGGGAAGGGAGAGCTCCAGGCCACACCCCCTCCCCATCCTTTGTCTAGATTTCCCAGGGCTGGGAGTGGTCTTCCAGTAAGAGTGACATAATCAAAGTTACATTGCTGGCCCTTCATTAGAATAGGTCCACTTCATTATAATATTTATTCTCTCATTAACTGTTAACCAATCAGAGTTGATTGCCACATGTCAGAAACTCTTCCAAGGCATATAGGCTGAAGAAGTGATCATGATCTCTCTTTGGTATCTGAGACTTTTTAAAATTAATTATCTGCTAGCAACTATTAATAAAATAATTAATTACCCAGAAACTACTTCTTTCAAACTTTTTATACATCACTTGGCCAGGGGAAAATCTTTTAACTTCTGTTTCCTTGGCTTTTGTCAAGAGAAAGCCTGCCTAGTCTCTAAAGTTCCCTTTCTCTCCTTATGAAACTATTTAATCTTTCCTCTCTCTCATTCCTCCCAAGCCCATGATGAAATGAGACACGTTGGATAACATGACTTGCCCTCCAACATAGAGCAAACCAAGAATTCTTTCTATAAACTTTGCTCACAAGTGATCTTCCATTTTTGTACTTCTCATGAAGGGAAACCCTCTACCTCCTGAAGGATACCATTCCATTTAGCATAGCTCTGTTAGGAAACGTTTTTCATAGGGACCCCAATTCATCAACTTTGGAGTTTCTACCCTGCCAAGTCAAGATCACTGTACCATCCCCCCAAAGTAACTGTCTTATATCTTCTTTGACCTTCCTCTTTGCCATAATATACTTTGAAAGGCATTTTCTCATTGTGCTTAGCCATCTTTTACAGACTTAGTTTCTTTTAAGTAAAAGGAATTAATAAACAAAAGCCTAGCTTCCAAGAAAAATATGAACTGTTCTCAGGCCATGGAAGAGCTCAAAAAGGATTTGGAAAAACAAGTAAAAGAAGTAGAGGAAAAAAATGAAAAGAGAAATGAGAGAGATGCAAAAAAAACCATGAAAAACAAGTCAATGCCTTGCTAAAGAAGATTCCAAAAAATATTGAAGAAAATAACACCTTAAAAAATAGACTAACCCAAATGGCAAAAGAGCTCCAAAAAGGCAATGAAGAGAAGAATGCCTTGAAAGGCAGAATTAGCCAAATGGAAAAGGAGGTCCAAAAGACCACTGAAGAAAATACCACCTTAAAAATTAGACTGGAGCAAGTGGAAGCTAGTGACTTAATGAGAAATCAAGATATTATCAAACAGAACCAAAGGAATGAAAAAATGGGAGACAATGTGAAATATCTCATTGGAAAAAAGACTGACCTGGAAAATAGATCCAGAAGAGACAATTTAAAAATTATTGGACTACCTGAAAGCCATGATCAAAAAAAGAGCCTAGATATCCTCTTTCAAGAAATTATCAAGGAGAACTGCCCTGATATTCTAGAGTCAGAAGGCAAAATAGAAATTGAAAGAATCCACTAATTGCCTCTTGAAAAAGATCCAAAAAAGAAAACTCCTAGGAATATTGTTGCCAAATTCCAGAGCTCCCAGATGAAGGAGAAAATAATACAAGCATCCAGAAAGAAACAATTTGAGTATTGTGGAAACATAATCAGGATAACACAAGGTCTAGCAACTTCTACATTAAGGAATAGAAGGGCTTGGAATATGATATTCTGGAAGTCAAAGGAGTTAGGACTAAAACCAAGAATTGCCTACCCAGCAAAACCAAGTATCATGCTCCAAGGCAAAATATGGATTTTCAATAAAATAGAGGACTTTCAAGCTTTCTCAGTGAAAAGACCAGAGCTGAATAGAAAATCTGACTTTAAGTGGAACTGTTTTGTTTACATTCCTACATGGAAAGATAATGTGTGTAATTCATGAGACCTTTCTCAGTATTAGGGTAGTTGAAGGGAATATACATATATACAGACAGAGGGCACGGGGTAAGTTGAACATCAAGGGATGATATCTAAAAAAATCAAATCAAATTAAGGGATGAGTGGAATATATTGAGAGAGAGAGGAAGGGAGAGATAGAATGGGGTAAATTATCTCACATAAAAGTGGCAAGAAAAAGCAATTCTGTTGGAAGGGAAGAGGGGACTGCTGAGGGGGAACGAGTGAATCTTGCTCTCACCAGATTTGACTTGAGGAGGGAATAACATACACACTCAGTTGGGTATCTTACTCCACAGGAAAGTAGGAGGAAAGGGATAAAAGGGGGGATGATAGAAGGAAGGGCAGACAGTCTCTTTTGAAAAGAGACAGGGTCAAGGAAGAAAACTGAATAAAGGGGGACAGAATAGGAAGGAGGGAAATATAATTAGCCTTTCACAACATGAGTATTGTGGAAGTGTTCTACATAATGATACATATGTGGCCTGTGTTGAATTGCTTGCCTTCTTAGGGAGGGTGGGTGGGAAGGGAAGAGGGGAGAGAATTTGTAATTAATTAAATTAATTAATTAAAAATAATGTGATTAAAATCTGATTCTCAAAAGAAAAAGTTGTTTTTGCATGCAACTGAGAAATAAGATATATAGGGAATGGGGCAAAGAAATCTATTCTGCCCTACAAGAAAGTAAGGGGAAAAGTGATGGGGGGGAGTGGGGTGACAGGAGGGAGGGCTGACTGGGGAACAGGGCAACCAGAATATATGCCATCTTGGAGTGGCAGGGAGGGTAGAGATGGGGAGAAAATTTGTAGCTCAAAATCTTGTGGAAATCAATGTTGAAAACTAAAATATTAAATAAATAATTAAATGATTGGAAAAAGGTTTAGAAAATTCAAAAATAAAAAGAAATGATGAGAAGAATGCTTACAGAAAAGTCTGGAAAGACTTACGTAAGTTGATGCAAAGTGAAATGTACTAATACAAAGTAACAGCAATATTGTAAGATGATTAGTTGTTAATGACAACTTTTCTCAGCAAAACAATGATCCAAGATAACTCTGAAGAACTTATGATGAAAAATGCTATCCATTCCCAGAGAAAGAATTGATGCTGTCTGAATACAGACAGATTAAAGCGTACTTCTTTTTACTTTCTTTTTTTTTCTCGAGGTTTTATTTTGTCTATATTTTCTTTCACAACATGAGTATTATGGAAATGTTTTGCCTGACTATACATGTATAACCTATATCGAATCATTTGCCTTCTCAATGTGAGAATCTGGAACTCAAAGTTTTAAAAACAAATGTTACAAATTGTTTTTACATGTAATTGGGGAAAATAGAATACTAAATAAGAAAAATAAAATTAAAAAAAAGAATAAAAAAATAAAAACAAAACCCTAAAGGGAAAGAAGTTTAAAAAAAAAAGATCAGGGATAGAAAATATATTCTTAACCAAACAAGAGATAGAGGCAATTACAAGAGATAAAATAGATAACTTTGATTACTTAAAACCAAAAAGCTTCTGCACAGACAACATTACTACATCTAGGACAAGAAGGGAAGTGGTAGAATGGGAAAAAAAACTTCACATCAAATTTCTCTAATTAGGGTTTGGTATCCAAAACATATAAACAATTAATAAATATATATGAGGTTAATAGCCATTCCCCAATAGATAAATGTTCAAATGATATGAATTAATAGTTCTCAAAAGAGTTGTAAATCATTCACAACCACATGAAAAATGTTCCCAATCACTAATAATAAGAGAAATGCAAGTCAAAACAACCCTGAGGTTTTGCCACACACCCTACAAATTGGCAAAAATGACAAAAAATGGTAACAGTCAATTGGAGGAGTTGTGGAAAGATAGGCACACTAATGTATTGTTGATAGATTTGTGAAATGGTTCAACCATTTTGGAAAGCAATTTACAATCATGCAAATAAAAAGACCAAAATGTCTTTATTCTTTGAACTAGAGACTCTATTACTGGGTTTATGCCCCAAGGCATCAATAAGAAAAGATATCCCCATGCACTCCAAAATATTTCTAGCAGCACTTTTTGCAATAGCTAAGAATTGAAAACAAAGTAGATGCCCATCAATTGGGGAATGGCTAAACAAATTGTGGCACATGAATGTCACGGAATATTACTGTGCTGTAAGAAATGATGTATGTGATGAATACAGAGAAGCATGGAAAGATCTGTCTGAACCGATTCAAAATGAAGACAGCAAAGTCAAGAAAACCACACCCACGGTCACTAAAAGAATTTAAATAGAAAGAACACTAAACATCAGAAAATCAAAAGTAAATGTAACAAAAGTATAAAGATCAAACAAGACTTGAATTAAGAGATATAAGAGGACAACCCCAACCTACCCCTTGGTGGAAATGGGAGGTCAACAGGTGTTACGCATTACACAATTTTGGACTTTTTCAATATAATGATCAGTTGCGCTCATTTGTTGTTGTTTTCCTCTCTAAAAAATAACTATTTGTCATATGGTGTGATTTTCTGAGAGCGGCAAGGAGAAGAATTCATATAATACTATGATGATGTAAAAACAGAGATTGTCAATAAAAGCTAATTAAAAAGAAGGAAAATGGGGGGAGGAATTTTTTTAAAAGAACCTTAAATTAAAGATTCAAAATTGAAAATCTTATTTCAGAGATAAGGAAACTGAGGCCCAGAAATGTTAAATGACTTATCCCAGGTCATACAAATATTTGGGTAGGGGAGCCAGGTTTTGAACTTAGGTCTTCTGACTCCAAAGTAGAGCCAGCTTTTCCACTGCACTAAGCTGCCTCCCAAAGTAATGAAGAAGATAAATCAGTCATTTTTTTAAACTAGTTGCCAAAGGTTAAACTTGCTTCTAGAAAAGATGAATGAGAAATACAGATCTCTGAATATAGCAAACAGAGAAAAAAAAATTTAAGAAAAAAAGTTAGTAGTACTGCTTGGGAAGCCACCACCTGGAAGCTCTGAAGAGCTACAGAAAGATGAGCATCATCAAGAAGCTGTTGAGAAAAGCAAATCTAAGGAAAATTCCTTAGTGGAAGAAATGATAACATAGAATACAAAACATCCAAAATTTTGTTAAGTACTACAAAGAGGTGTGGAATGAGCATTCAATGAGTCCTGTGCTGCCATTATCAAGCTGTATGACCTTAGGAAGTCCAACCTGTTTGGTCCTCAGTTTCCTCATTTGTCAGTGAGGTTGGACTCAATGACCTCTAAAATCCCTCACAGCTCTAAAATTCTATCATATATTAGATGTTGCCTGCCTTTTACACTTAGAACACCTCTCTTCATAGGTGTCTGCAATTGCTGCTTAAGGGCAGTCTTTGTTCTATTTTTATGTTTGATTCCCAGCTCAATAAATGTTTGTTGATTGATTTGGGGGGAGGGGGAAGGGAGAGTGGTGGTGGTGGTGGTGGGGTGGGGGGAGAATAGGAGAATGTAAAAGCTAAAGACCCAAGCTAGTTTCTCACATGCACATGATCTTGGAGGTTGGAGGAGAGAAGGAAGCCCTAGGGTCCTCCCTCCACTACTACATTGGTCTTGACCAACTGTGAATGAAGGAGTCAATTTTACCCTCAGAAACAAATGCAGCAAAAATCCCTGGCAACTGCTGAATCAGACCATTTAAAAAGTATTAACACTTGTAGCTAATAGATAATGGAAAAAAGCTACTCCCAATCACAGGGCAGGCCAAAGCAAAATGTCCATATGTGATGCAGCCTCCACTCTCCCTGAAGCAGTTGCCCACAAGTGGATGACATCTTAGCAAACTAAATGTAACTGTGATGGGGTATAGGCTCTGGGAACCCCCTTGAACCCCACTCTGAATTTTCCCACTTGATTTGGCTTTCCATAACCAAATCTGTTTCTGCTACCTCCATTATCTGGTTACTGCTGGATTGCCTCCAGCCATTTCCCAAGCTTGATCCTATCACAATATCTATACCCAAATCTGTTACCCTAGCACTCCATCGTCTCCAGGTAGCCTTCAGCTATTTCCACCCTTAATCCCATTCTTGGAGTCTGACTTCACTCCAGTCCCCTCAGTCCCATCAAGATTCTCCCTAAACTCCTCCTCCCATCACCCCAGACTACTTTACCACCCTAAGATCCCTCCCAAGGTCTCATCTTGGCTCCATGAAGGTGCTCAAATTCAATCTAGCTCAGATTCAATATGGCTAAGATTGCTCTGGCCCACTTGTAGCATCACAAAATGTAAAGTTTATTACGATTCTACTCGATATGGAGAGCCTTTAATAAACTTTGGGTTTTTTTGTCTGTAAGAAGTCTTGGGTCAAATTCATCTGGGCAGGACCCTGCGTGTCAGTATTTTGGTGTCCCGAGCACCCCTAAGCCTCAACAACTACACAAGAGCTAGGTTCTACAAGGGCCATTATAAAGTATTGCTTCCCCAATATTATCCTCCCTTATAATACTCTTCCCTGTTTGTTTCTCTGCTGAGTTTGTTGTGTTTCTATGTGTTTATGTGCCTGTGTATGTGTATATGTGTGTTCAACCCTCTTTTGTACTTTTCAGATGAGTTTCATCTGATGCCGACTTCCCCACATCCCCTATGCTTGTACACTCTTCTTATTTCTCTCAAAAGAGAGAAGTCTCTCTTTCACCTTCAGGAATATGGTATTTCAAGATATCCCACTGTGTGGGACAGCAACTTCACCTAAAATTAAACTCAAAGGCTTCTCAAGGAAGAAAGTAGAAAGGAATTTTATTACCATCTCCCGGGAAAGGGCATCTCCACCCGACCATCGTCAGGGCGAGAAGCAGTGCACAGAAAGCTGAGCTCAGTTATACACCTTAGCGCAAACAACCCTCACCCACCACTGACCTTTATTCTCATTGGTGAAGTCCAAGCTCACAATCTAAATGCAGAAACCGACCCCAGGTACAAGGAACAAGGAAGTGCTAATTTAGCCAATACTAACTCATAAAAATACCTTTATCCTTATTTGACAAGGCTCATGCTGAGGTGGCAATGGTGGGGGGGCGGGGCACCAGGCTACTCTAAATTTCAGATTCCTCTAAGTCAGGTGATTTTTAGTAACTCAAAATTTAGGCCTAGCTGTCAATTTAGAAGCAAAAGGACACCTACACCTTCAACTCTGTGGAAACAAAACCCTTCCCCCCCATCTCTTACAATCCCTCCTCTTCTTTTATATGAATTTTTTGTTTCCACATCTTTAATACTCTCTTTCTCATCTGTATTTTTCCCTTTAACCATCACACCTTTAAGTAAATATGGGAAGGAGTAAAGGTTGATCAACTCATTGACAAATCAAAGGGGGCAGTCCAATTTATAAATACAGATACAGAGACCCAAAAGAAAACAATAATGAAATTGTCCTTTTAAGATTCAAAAGTCTCTTCCCATATGATCTGATATTTTTCCATTTATTTAGATCTGACTTTATTCACGTGAAAAGTGTTTCATAATTATGTTCATATAGGCCCTGGGTTTGTCTTGGCAGATAAACTCCCAAATATTTATAGTGTCTACAGTAACTTTGAATGGAATTTCTCTTTCTATCTCTTGCTGTTGGGCTTTGTTAGCAATGTATAGGAATGCTGAGGATTTATGTGCGTTTATTTTACATCCTGCAACTTTGCTAAAGTTGTTTATTATTGCAAGTAGTTTTTTACTTGATTCTCTAGGATTCTTTAAGTAAATCATCATATCATCTGCAAAAAGTGATAATTTAGCTTCTTCTTTGCCTATTCTAATTCCTTCAATTTCTTTTTCTTCTCTTATTGCTTACAGCTAATGTTTCTAGTACCAAATTGAATAGTAGGGGTGATAATGGACATCTTTGTTTCACCCCTGATCTTACTGAGAATGCATCTAGCTCATCCCCATTACAAATAATGCTTGTTGATGGTTTTAGGTAGATGCTATTTATAATTTTAAGGATGGCTCCATTTATTCCTACGCTTTCTAGTGTTTTTAATAGTGTTGTATTTTGTCAAAGGCTTTTTCTGCATCTATTGAGAGGATCATATTGTTTCTGCTAATTTTGTTGTTGATATGGTCAATTATGCTAATCATTTTCCTAATGTTGAAGCAGCCTTGCATTCCTGGAATAAATCCTACCTGGTTATAGTGTATTATTCTCGTGATAAGTTGCTGCAAACTTTTTGCTATTATTTAATTTAAAATTTTTGCATCCATATTCATTAGGGAAATTGGTCTATAATTTTCTTTCTCTGTTTTGACTCTTCCTGGTTTAGGTATTAGTACCATATTTGTATCATAAAAAGAATTTGGTAGGACTCCTTCTTCACCTATTTTCCCAAATAGTCTACAAAGTACAGGAATTAATTGTTCTTTAAATGTTTGATAGAATTCACATGTAAAACCATCTGGCCCTGGAGATTTTTCCTAGGGAGTTCATTGATGGCTTGCTCAATTTCTTTTTCTGAGATGGGGTTATTTAGAAATTTTACTTCCTTTTCTGTTAACCTGGGCAATTTATGTTTGTGTAGATATTCGTCCATATCTCTAAGGTTGTCAAATTTATGGGCACACGATTGGGCAAAATAATTCCTAATTATTGTTTTGATTTCCTCTTCATTAGAGGTAAACTCACCCTTTTCATTTTTGATACAGGTAATTTGATTTTCTTCTTTCTTTTTTTTAATCAAATTGACCAAAGGTTTATCAATTTTATTGGTTTTTTCATAAAACCAGCTCTTTGTTTTATTTATTAATTCAATAGTTTTCTTGGTTTCAATTTTATAAATCTTTCCTCTGATTTTCAGTATTTCTAATTTGGTATTTTATTGGGGATTTCCAATTTGTTCTTTTTCTAGCTTTTTCAGCTGTATGCCCAAATCAGCTTTTTCTCTATTTTATTCATGTAAGCATTTAGAGATATAAAACATCTCCTAAGAACTGCTTTTGGTGCAATCCATAAGTTTTGGTATGTTGTCTCGTTACTGTCATTCTCTTGAATGATGTTATTGTTTCTCTGATTTGTTCTGTGGCCCACTCATTCTTTAGAATTAGATTATTTAGTTTCCAATTAATTTTTAGCTTATTTTTCCATGGTTCTTTGTTACAAATAGTTTTTATTGCATCATGATCTGAAAAGTATGCTTTGACTACTTCTGCCTTTCTGCACTGGATTGTGAGGTTTTTATGCCCTAGTACATGGTCAATTTTTGAGTATGTGCCATGTACCACTGAGAAGAAAGTATATTCCTTTTTATCCCCATTCAGTTTTCTCCAGAGGTCTATAATATCTGCCTTTTCTAAAATTCTGTTCACCTCCTTAACTTCTTTCTTATTTATTTTCAGGTTAGATTTATCAAGTTCAGAAAGGGGGAGGTTGAGGTCTCCCAATATTATA
>JAQQSZ010007134.1:0-13397 GCA_028646595.1 Phalanger gymnotis | reverse complement strand
GACCATTGGTTCCTGAGCTGGCCCCTCCTAAGTCACCAATCCACACCCACACAGGTTTCACACCTGACAGGGCCCTGGGCCTGGGGCTTAGCACTTAACAGCTGAAAGTACTTCCACTCAAAAGAAACAAAAGCCATGCTAATGAGACAATTTTGCTTAACAACACAATCACTCTCATTTATCTTCCCAATTTTTCCTCTACTTCTCTTACTTGCTTTTCCAAATCCTTTTTGAGCTCTTCCATGGCCTGAACCCAATTCATGTCTTTCATGGGGGCTTTATGTAGGCTCTTTGACTTTTTTGACTTCTTCTAGCAGTATGATTTGATCTGCTTTGTTACCAAAAAAGGAATCTAGAGTTTGAGCTCGAGTCTGAGTTTGAGTCTGAGTTATTTTTGCTGTCTGTTCATGTTGCCAGCCAATTATTTGACCCTTGAGCTTTTTGTCAGGGTATGACTGCTTGTAGAGTAGAGAGTACTTTGTCCCAAGCTTTAGGGTCCAAGAACTGCTGTTTTCAGAGCTACTTCTATTCCACCAACACCCCAGGCTCTCTCACAGCAGTGCTCCTCTTCCACCCAGAACTGCCAACCAGGATGGCATTTCAGACCCAAGCAGGGCAGAGTAAGAGAATTTGTCTTCGTGCCCACAAAGCACCCCTTGCATTCTTGCTCTGATCTGCTGCTAGATTCCTCCCACCAAGTGAGCCTGGGACTCGGGAAGCCACTGATGCCTCAGGAGCTTCTTGCTGCTGCTACAGTCACCACTGCATTACTTACTCCACCTCCAGAGCTGATGGCAAGACTGCTCTGAACTCAATCCTGCAGTGTCCCCTTAACCTGCTCTTTGGAGTTTGCGGGTTGAGAAGTCTGGTAACTGCCACAGCTCACTGTTTCATGGCCCCAAGGCCTCTTCCAGCTGGCTGACTCTAGGTCTGGTCTGTCCTGGCATGGCCTATGCTGGTCTGCCCTCCGCTCTCAGCATCGTGTGATAGACCCTTCCTGGCCACCATCCAGGCTCTCCTGGGCTGGAGATCTGCTATTCCATGGGTTCTGCAGTTCTAGAATTTGTTCAGAGCCATTTTTCATAGGTATTTGGAGGGATTTGGGGGAGATATTAAACAAGTCCCTGCTTTCCAGCTGCCATCTTGGCTCCACCCCCTACAGTCCACTTTTATAGAAAAGATCCATTTTCCCAAGATCCCTCAGCTACTTTTCACATCAGATATCCAGCCCTGGCTATTAGGTAGGATTAATTGCAGGACCAGCCTTACCACTTCCTTCATCTCCTCCTATGAATAACAAATTGTGTAGAAAAGCCCTGAAGGTATCAGCATTAAAAGACTCTGTAATTATTTGTTATCAAAAGACTACCTCTAAACAATTAAATATTGAATCCAACATGCAACATATGCTTTGGACTCATTGCATGCAATGCAATGTATGAAAAGGATACATTATATCCATTTATTACATGGTTTTCCAATTGCATGTTGAAGTTACAGTTGAATTCTTAAGAACCTTTTCTTTTTTTGCAATCCATTTTTTTTTTTTTGATATTGACAAAGTACTTCATTTAAAAATATTCAGTTTATCCAAGAATTGGCTTTTTTGTTCTTTGTTTTATAATTAGGAAATGCTTCTTGAAGATGATACTGGTGGTAGCTGGGAACAATCACCTCCCTCACGACCACCCCCCTACCACCACCACCACCAAAAACAACAACCATTAACAATGAAAAAAAAATATTAAAAAGGAAATTGAAGTTTAAAGCCAATATGGAAAAAATACTTACATTGTCATGATGTTTCATTATAAAATGCCTACATAACAAAAATATTTTCTTTTCTTGGTATAGACAACCACAGAATCTATGCAGTACAATTGGTTTGTATTTTGAAATATCTGATCAGAAAGGTGGAATTTTAGAACTGGGCTTTGAGAGAAATTATTTTACTATTATATTAATAACCAATTATTAAATTGGGATCCAGAATTTTCTCCTTTATTTCTTCATTTAAGGCCCAGTCCTGGTAAAAAAAAAAAAAAAGAAGTCAGTCTCTGAAGTACATGACTGATTGATGAGATCGCTGTAACCCTAAAGGAACATGCTCTTCATCCTTGGGGAGGGACCACACTAGGAGAGTTGATTTCTCTTTAGAGTGTAGACAGAATCCAGTCTGGGAAAGTTCTTATCCTCAAGAAAAGAGCCCTTTTCCATCCACTCTGTTAGAGTTTAGGGTGACCCAGCCCATGAAGTAAAAAAAACAACCTGTGTGGTCTGAATGGAGACAGATTCTCCTCTCAACATTGCTGAAGGTGGCTGATTCTCATGATTAAGCCATATTCTCAGCAAGAGCTAAAAACTTATAGCCCACCTCCTCATTAAATGTACATCAATTAGGGTTGATTTTCATTTCTTAGGGGGCAATCCTTTTCAAAAAATAAATAAAGAAAATTAAGATGTTCAAGCTTTCCATGAGTTTCTCTTTGATTACAGAGAAAAACCATTGACCCTCAATGTATTGATCTCTGACTTGCCTAACTAATAAAAGGATTATTAATTACCCAGAAACTCTCTCAGGGTCTTTTTTATTCATCACAGCTTAGTACAGAGAAAAAAGGTTACCTTGCCTAATTGTGATATTAAGGTGAGACTTTTTTTTATTGTTTTTTCTTTTAGAATGCTAAAGTAAACAAGTGCCTTTGAATAAGTCATACTTGGTGCAAAGCCCCAAGCCCACACCTTTTTGGCTGATTAGATGTGAAGCCTTTGGGCCCTAAGAAGAGTATATAAACTCAGAGGTTAGTGTTTTGTTTGGGGCTTTCACTCACTGGAAGTGTTGGTGTGGAGACTCTCGGTAGCCACTGGAGCCCCTCAGCTTTGAAGAAAACCCAGATGTTTGTGCTTCTCTTTTTGCTAACTATGTATGTGATGTTTTGGTCACACAAAGCCTGTCAGTTGAATTGTGTCATTTACTCTGTTTATATAATGTATGTTTGTAATTTCTGTTTGTATTTGCTCTGAAGTTCAGGTTTCTGGCTTTTCCCCCTGAACTAAGTGAGTGGTATATGTATGTTTGATTAAAGTGAGATTGTAAACCCCTTAAAGTTGCTTTTCTTAGAAAATCAGATCAAAGAACCTGTGCTGGAAGCTCTTGCGGCTGGTCTTGTTGGATCTTGCACCACTACAGCAGCTGCTAGCCGAATTGATGTTACACCAATCTACATCTGAAAAAAAAAATCTTCACTACAACATATACATCAAATGATCATTCAGCCTTTGCTGAAAGATTTCCAGTGAAGTGGAATCTACTTCCTTCTGAAGCATCCTCATTACATGTCTGGATTGCTCTAATTGTTAAGGAGCGTATTCTTCATATCAAGCCAGATTTTGACTCTTTGCAGTTTCCTCCTCTTCCCTCTTGTTCTGTCCTCTCTCTCCAAGAAGATTAATGCTAATGACTCTTTCAGATGAAGGCCCTCCAAACACTTGAGGATGATTATCACAATCCTCCAGCCCCAGGTTGTCTCACGTTGCCCACTTCAGATCACCTCAGCTCTGTCAACTTGTTCACTTATGACATGAACTCTTAGACCTTCCATATACCAGAACCTGGAGGTCAGCTAGTCTTATCCCTTTACAGAAGAGGAAACAACTGGATTAAAGCAAGAATTGAACACTTCATTGCTGTTTTGTACAATTAAGTAGACAGAATCAGTCATTTCCCTCCTATGCTCCACTACCAATTGGAAGATAATAATAGTAATTGATATTTAGATAAACACATCATGTGGTATCTAAAGCACTGCACTTGGAGGCAGGAAGATGTGGATTCCCGACTTTGACTATTACTGGCTGTATCACCCTAAGCAAGTCATTTGATTTTCCTGCAGCTCAAGCCACAAACTTTCTAATATTTGTCTCATAAATTTAAGATGAGGTCAACACTGGGAAATGTAAGAGTTTATTTTTTTAGAGTTCATAAAGAATAAAGCTAGAAGTACAAGTGCTTTTATACTCTAAAAAGAAGAAACGAAAGCTCAGCAAGGATATGTCTTTGAGTCTAGTATCACACAGTTAATAAATAAAAGAAGGAGTTCATGAACCCAGGTGTTCTTACTCCAAATTCTGTTCTCATTCTAGGAACGCTATCTATAAAACTATCTATATTCACATGTATAGGACCTAGAAGTGATTTCTGGCCTTTTGTTTAAATACAATTCAGTTTACAAACAATCTGCTTTGGGGTCCACAAAAAAAAAAAAGATTTTCCTAGTATTTTAAATAAAGTAAAATTTGCATAACTTAAAATCCATTACCAACATTCACCTTCCTCTTTGGCAAACAATCTTGCTCTCTTCTTTGTTGTTATCTCTGAAGTGAGTTTTATTCCCAGTTTAAGAAATCCATACTATTGGGGCAGCTAGGTGACTTAGTGAGTAGAGCACCAGCCCTGTTGTCAGAAGGACATGAAATCAAATCTGGTCTCAGACACTTGACACACTTACTAGCTGTGTGACCTTGGGCAAGTCACTTGACCCCAATTGCCCTGCCTTCCTCCCTGCAGCCAAAAAAACAAAATAAAAGAAATCCGTAATATTCTTTCTTCTTTCCCTTTTGTGCACCATAGGTTTTTTCCCCTCTCCCTTATTCATCTTTCCCCTCATAAGCTACAAGAACAAATAAGACTATTAGAGCATTAATCAATTAAGAAAATTATCTAGAACTATGGACACGGCAATGTATGAGGTGCTATGTGCAGGTACAGAATATTATATTACCAGGTTTCCTGCCCTCACTGAACTCTGGATTTAGTGGGAGATATAACTCTTAATCCAAAGCAATGTCCAACGTATGGTAAAGACATAATATTGCCCTACAGTGGAAAGTGTGCCATACCTGAAGTGAGGACAACTACAATTCAAATGCTAAGTCTAATGGTTTGTTATGCCATTTCCTTTTCCAGCTCATTTTACAAATGAGGAAACTGACGTAAATGGGGTTAAATGACTTGCCCAGGGTCACACAGTTAGCAAGTGTCTGAAGTCAAATTTGAACTCCTATCTTCCTGACTTCAGGCACAGCACTCTATCCGATGCACCACCTGGTTGCCAGCCTCTAACAACTACTTCTTGTCTAAATGAATACTAGTTACTGGAGCAAAGAATACCTTGATAAGTTAAAGGAGAGGCTGTTTCAAGCCTTCAGGCTAAAGTAGGATGGAAAGATGAAAAAAAAGACAAGAACAGCAGGAGCAAAAACAAATCAAATTTGTTAAAGATTTACAAAGCTCTTAGGAATACCCTGTGTAAATTCCATGAAATGATGGGTCAGTTTACGAAATTGGAAGTTCTCAGAGCTATAACCTTACCTGAAGTCTCTTCCTTCCACCATCCCACTCTCTGAAATGGGCCTTGAATTATGTTTAGCATATGAATTTATGGAAAACAACTAGGTATTAGGTTGAGGTGACATTCCTTAGAGGAAGAAAAATTTCAGAAAATTCGCAAAGATAAGCATATTGATATAGTGAATAAATACTATAATTGAAGTCAGGGAGGCCTGGATTTGAATCCTGACTCAGATTGTTGCTAACTAGGTTACCATGGGAAAGCCACAACCTTTTGGCCTCGGTTTCCTTATCTTTAAAATGAGGGGTTTAGACTCAATTCCCTCTAGAATCCATTTTATCTCTAAATCTATAATTCATGCTGGAAGATGCATCTTCTGGCTGGATGGGATGGTTCATTTGGATGAGTCAGTTACATTATTATCAGATACATTATTACCTGGGTAGGTAGATTATAGCCAGATGCTACAAGATTGTAGATGCTAAAGAATGAAATTTAGACTATTTCTTTTAGGAAATGGTGAGCCATTGAAGATATTATTTCAGGGAAGGGAAACAATGAAAACTTTTCTGAAGATTTATGCAGCCTCACACTTATCAAAGTCATGCAGTCTATTATGTCCTTGAAAATCATGAGTGAGAGTTCATATCTCACCTTTGACAAGGTGTCTTTGATACTGCACTGTTAAGTTGGAAAGCAAATGGGCAAATGAAGCATTTTCTGAAATTATTTTGAGCATAATGAAAGCCAATGTCATGCCCCATCTAGATATGCCTGTCAATACATTCACAAAGCTCATTAACACACTCCTGAAGGAAACGGCAAGAAAAGTGATAGGTCAGAGAGGGCTCAGAGTTCCTTAAGCTAGATGAAGTCCCCATGGCTTTATGTGTATTTATAGATTTTCACATGGGTGGAACCACCCTGCTTATAATCCACCCTGTCATCCTGTAATATATGAATTAACCTTGTAATAATTGGCAAATAAATCTAGCTCTACTTATGAATATTGTATTTCTACATAAGCCACCCATTTGCATTTTAAAAGGGTTTAATGCTTTTTGTCATTTTGGGTGACCTTTGACCCAGCTTTAAATAATCAACTATTCATTTCCATACTAATAGGGTGTGCATTGTATATTCATCTCCTCAGAGGAGGTAATCTGGTGGATATATTGTTCGAAACTCCAAAGATACATTTTTCTTTTCTTTCTGAAAGTCAGAAATATTGTTAGTCTATCATTTTTTCTCAGAGCACAGTGGGTGGGAGTTATCTCATAAGACATAATCACAGTATCTTCATCCTTCTGCCTGTATCCAGTCATCACCCAAGGCCTTAGGTTAGCTATTAGGTAAACCTTGTCTTCTTTTACTTTACCTTTTCTGAGATGGGTTGATTTCTTAAGTCCTATAAGTTGTTGCATTTTTTTTTTCTGTCATTCAGTAAATGCTTATGTGCTCAGTGATGGCGATAAGATCTGAACCTCCAAAGGAAATGCCCCTGGACTTTTTACTAGGCAGAGGTCCCTGGTGTTCACCTGAGGCAATCAGCCCTTCCCATTTAATTCACTGCCCTTTCATTGTCTGCATTTGGCATCACCCTAGACTGCCACTCCCTTAATTCCATCTAGATATCTTCTTTATTCCCACAGTCTTCCCTATGTAAGATCCAGTGCTGAAATTCCTTAAGAGTATGGCCTTTACGTTAGATTTTAATAAATCTTTTCTTGGCTGAAGGAAGGTTTGGGTTGGATTCATTCAGGCAGCACCTTTCTGTCCCTACTTTGGGGTCTTAGCACCCCTAAATCTCAACACAAAGCACTACAATAAAAACTGTGATAGAGGACCACAAATGTAAAGCTGGAAGAGACCTCAGACTCCCTCAAGTCCATTTGCCTCATTTAAAGGTAAGGACAATGAGGAACAGAGAACTTTAGCAGCTTGGTGAAGGTCACACTTTCTGCCCTGGAGGGACATAGATTTTAATTGGGAGAATAGTGGAGACTAGTGAAAAGGAACAATTAAAATCTTGCATAATTATGTGACTTTTTTTTTTATGTTGGACCAGATCATAGAAATTACCTATCCTTTCAACTTGAAAGTTTGCTTGAAGGAGGCAAATAAGCTAGGTGGTATGTAAATTAGCCTGTCTGCTGACTTTCAGTGTCACCTCTCCAATGGCCCTTGGGCATCTCACCTGGAAATTCCCCTAAGTATCTTTATCTGAATTCTTTATCTTTTCCCAAACCATCTGAGTTTCCCCACATTCCCTATTACTGGTAAGGGTTCCATGTCTTCCTAATTGTCCAGGCTCTCTAGCTAGGTTTGATCCTGAACTTTTCCCTCTTATCCCCCTCCCCGCAATATACAAAAGCGTGTAACATCTCATATAGTCACCCTTCTCTCTTCTGACATTGTTCCCACTTTGGCCTTGGCCTTCAATATCTGAAACCTAAACAATTACAAAAGCTTACTAGTTGGTCTGCCCATTCTAGATCATCTTCGTCTCAATTGTCAATGTGATCTCCTTAAATTGTAGCTCTGATCATGGTACATTCCTACTCAGTAAACTTCCAGTGGCTCCTTATCACCTACGGAATCAAATATAAAATCTTCTATTTGCCATTTAATGTACTTAATAACCTAGCCCTCTCCCCCAACCTTCCCAGTCTTCTTACAACTTAAATTCTCCGATGTACTGTGTAAGCCAGTATCTGCTTATATTTTACCCCCAAGAAACTCCAACTCTGAGCCATAGGAATTTTCATTGACTGTCCTATACATCTGGAGTGTGCCGCCTCTGCATCTCTACCTCTCGGCTTTCCTGATTTCTCCACTTTATAGGAAACCTTTCCCAATCCTTCTTAATTCTAATACCTTACCTCTGTTGATAATTTCTGACTTTTCATGTTACAAAAAAGAAAAAACAAAAGAAAAAAAAAAACAACTTGCTTGTTGTTTGCATGCTATCTCCCACATTACATTGTGAACTCTTAGAGGGCAAGGACTATCTTGTGTATTTTTTTTCTACCTGAGGTTTAGCATAGTTATTGGCACAGAGTGGGTTCTTTATAAATGCTTCCTGACTGACTGAAGTTGTCCTGATTCTGAGGCCATTGTTTATTTTTATAGCAATAACTAGTCTGACCTAGAAAGTAATATACATTAGATTAGAGGATGATTAGTTAGATTTTTCAATATATGGATACTTACAATTATTATCTTATTTTTGAAAGTGCCTATTAGTCATGTTTTTATAAACTTGGATCAAAAATCTATGGGAATAAAATCAATAACATATAAATAAAAAAACTTTTTAAAAGTAATTAGTTTTCATAAAACCTCAGTTTTGGAAGGGAAATTAGAAGCGACAGATTCTATACCAACCTATAACTAAATTAAATTACCTTGTATAATATTTCCAACATTTGGTTATCCAAACTTTGGTTTGATGGACTTAAGTGAAGTAGAATCCACCAACATCCAGGGCACTCCTTTATTCCCTTGCAATTACAGATATAGATAGATGGATAGACAGATAGATGGATGGATGGATGCATAGACGGAAATGTGTATGTTTATATACGTATGTGTATGTATACACAAAGATATGTGTGTATATATGTATGTGTATATATATATCCATATAAATTTATTAATTCAATCATTTGTTCATTTATTTGTTCACTTGTTTCTTTGTTTACCTTTTCAGGGAGCCTAAATCTGTCTCCCTGTAGCATCTACCATTTATTCTTTCTTCTTCCTGGAGCCAAGAAAGCCAAGTCAAATCCATCTTCTATATGACAATTCTCCAACCACTTAGACATCTCTTTCTCTTCCTCTCTCATCATGTCTTCTTTTAAATATGTCTAGTTCTTTCAACAATACTTCCTGTGGCATATACACAAGTTTTCCAAAATCTTGGTTGTTTTTCTGTGAATTCATTGCAGTTTACCAAGGTCCTTGCTAAAATCAAAGATCCAGGAAAATGTTTAATATTTAGAGTATTATTGCTTATAATTGTTAATTAATATTACTTATTAATTATTGAGTATTACTTATAATTCTTATAGTATTGTTGTTACTTATTATACTGTATAAATATAGTCATATAATAACATATGAATATATGAGCTAGAATTTGATGCAACTAATGATTTCGTTGGATTAAGGCAGAAAACATTTTTTTTCTAAATATAATAAATGCCTCAATTGAGGCAATTTTCATTCTAGATATATCTATCCATGTATCTCTCTCTGTTTATCCATTTACCTTAAAGATTTGAACAGAAATAGACATGCACGTGCATGTATACATACACACATATGCACATACAAACATATATAAACATGTATATACATATTTCTCTGTGTATGCATGTATGTATAGATATATATGTGTATACACATATACACTCATATGTACACACACGTATACATATGCACATACATGCATGTCCCTTTAAATATGAAGCTTTATTAAAACATTTTTTAAAAAATTATCTTTAAAATTATATATGGCATTGATATTATTCCCGTAGGTTTTTCATCTAAGTTCACACAAAGAAGACCAATAAAGACTTTAAGAATGAGATAATTTTGAATAAATGTTCATATATTGAAATATGTAACCAATGATCCTCTAATCTAAGGTATATTCTTTTCTATTTCACTGTAATTATTTCAGTGAGAATGAAGATTGGATACAGAATCAGGACAAATTACGTTAGTAAACACGTGTACACATACACCACATGTGAATGTACAGGTAAATGCAAATATACATATATGTATTGTATATATCAAATAAGTATGTGTATATATAGAAGGAGGAGGAGAAAAAGAGAGAGACTGAGAGACAGAAAAAAAGAGAGGCAGAGACACAGAGACACAGAGACAGAGAGTGAAAGGAACAGAGACAGAAACAAAAAGAGAGAAATTCCTTATGTGAAATACCAGTATGAACAAGTAGGAAGAAAAAGGGCAGTAAAGGCAAGCTTTTTGTTTCCCTTTGCCATTTAATGCTGCACTGGCCTTGGTAAACTGAGTTATCCTGAAAGGACTCAACACATCTTGTATAACAGATGCGGACAAAAGAAAAAATGAATACCACCATACTGGTTGAAAAGGTGCTATAAAAATCAGTATTAGAATTAAGCACATTGAAATTCTTACACAAACCAAGACTTTAACTTCAAGGAAAAGTGATAGAACCTGGGAGGTTGAGGAGAGGGAGCAATACTTCTATCTACCCCAACAACAGAGCCCTAGCATTTTAGAAATAATGTAGTAGATTCTGTTTATCTTTAAGATTGTTTCACATTGTTATTTTTACAGGGATGCTGTATTAAGCAATTTAGATGAGTGAAAGAATTAGAGATCATACTTGTTGGTTATTAGTAGAAGTAGAATCATATTCCAGAAAAGTAAAATATGTGTGTGCCACATTTCTCTTGACCTAGGTCAAGATAGGCTCGAGTGTAATTTAAGATTCCATAAAGAAGTTCAGTAAACTGATTACTAAAGAAATGGAGGAAATCTATATCCTGGAGTTTACACCAGACAGAGATAGCATGTAATTAAATCTAAGGTGATGATATTTGTTGTTGTGATATTTCCGTCACATCCAACCCTTCAAGACCCCATTTGGTGTTTTCTTGGCAAAGATACGGGGAGTGTTTTACCATTTCCTTCTCCAGGCCATGATGAGGGCAACATACAGCAGAGCTTGGACACTCTGGCCTTTTGTCTGTAGGCCATCCATAGAGGAACACTAGAAGAGGTTCTGTTAACTATATGGGTACAGGAGAGGGGAGGATGGCAACAAAACATACAGGAAAGGCTGGTGAATTTGAAATTAGAAGACGAGTTCAAATCTGAGCACTCTACTTGCTATTATGTGGGGTACAAGACCCCTACCAATATGAAACAAAAATTCATAAAACAAAGAGGTGTCTCTAGGAGGAACAGAAAGTATCTGATTCAATTCTCATGAGATTTAGGTGTCACCTCCACTAGGACAGACTAGCAGAAGCAGGCAGATCACAAAGGCAAAGCACCAACATATAACCTATGGCAAAAGAACTCCCACCTACCACTATCCCCCTTTCTGTTGGCTGCAAGGCTGGCTTATAATCTTGGTGCAAAAAGCTAGACAAAGAACCAGGAAATTGAGTATAGTCGATCCAAAACATACTTCCTTACTTAGTAACTAGTTGCTGATGTGGCAATAATATGGCTAAGGTAAAGAAGAGGAATGAGGAAAGAGGGAGGGGGCTTCCTGGAGCAAGGAACTAACCACCCATGGGTACTTATTACCCCAGGCCTGGAATGCCTGAGTGTTAGGTAATCACATTCCTACAAGGTTAAATCCCAAATCCATTCCATCCTCTCATTGCCCCTGCTTATTCCAGAAATTGAAAAAAAAGCAATTTTTATATTTTTTCTCTCTGTGAAGTCTTCACAAGAATTATCTTCCACTCACTATCTATGTGACTTACGTCCAGTCACTTTACATTTTTGTAATTCAAGTTCAAGAATAAAATAAGGAGGTTCCATGAGATGACCTCTGAGGTCCTATCCAGATCAAATGGAAGCTCTTATTAATGTGTCTTGGTGACCATGAGGTTCCTGGGGAAAGTTCAAATTGTAACCTTGTTGTGTAATGCAAATGTGTTTCCTACACTGGCTGGGCTGGGGAAGGCAGGGGTACTTTCTAAAATATTTAAATCCAGGTTTCTCCCCTGTTATTCTGAATCTGTTAACCATAAAGGAAGGAGAACTTGGAGCAAGAAAATATGAGACAGGACCCCAAGGACCCCATGGATGGTTTAATATGAAACTTTCTATGCTTATGTTTGACAGAATAATTCCCACAAATATGAGTTACTGGTTGACAAAGAAAAAGAAATCCAAATAGCCAAGTGTGATATCTTCTGTCCTTTTCTGAATGTGGCTTACAGCTGAAATCAGAAGGACTAGAAGATGGATGTGAATTACCCAAGGGGAGAAGAAATTGAGCCTTTCTTCAGCCTATCACAGAAAACAAGCCCATGTGTATTTTGCAGTCGATCTTTTTGACTAGTT
This sequence comes from Phalanger gymnotis, assembly GCA_028646595.1. Lineage (NCBI taxonomy): Eukaryota > Metazoa > Chordata > Mammalia > Diprotodontia > Phalangeridae > Phalanger > Phalanger gymnotis. Next base: position 960 of record JAQQSZ010007134.1, on the reverse strand, counting down.
CGAGACTTTCATATTGCTCCCTAGCTAGGCCCAGAGAGAGGGATATTAAAGCACAGGATGAGATTTTTTTTCTTTTGCTTTACACATGGTATTTCTTGTTAAATCTCATCATGGTCAGTGTGTCCAGGTGTTATCAGAATATAAGCCACAGAAATAGAGACAAAGCTCATCTGGCTCGTTTACCTCACTTAGGAGAGCATTGATGACTTATGACTGCAATAATGGGAAGCTAGCTGGTCTGAATGACCTTTGACCTGACCTCCACACCCATGAAATTTAGTGTTCTCTACCTGGATGAAGACTTAGTTGGATAATCTTCCTTGCTCCCCTCTTTTGGAGCATGGATGAATTTACAGTGACCTGGAACCATACATTTGCTCAATCACATTTTATAGATCAACTCTTGTGTGCTGAGAACTGCACTTAATAAAAAGAAGACAGAAGGCAGATAATATCCAGAACAGGGAAGAGGGCAAGACTAGCTGAATATACACAAAATAATTTGATAATTCTAAGATAATATACATCACTTATAAAATAAGAGGGGTGCTAGACTCTAATTAAAACTTTAAAGTCAACAGGCAGCTGAAAACAATTAGAAATTATTTATACATAACTCATTCAGGAGTTGAAGAAAATGAGAACCAATGTACAATTGCAATATTGTTACAGATCTAGAAAAAGATCTCAGAGACTGTATTTAGTCCCCTCATTATATAGATGAGGACACCCTAAGCCCTGGAGTAGTGAGGTTGTAGGACAAGGAAATAATTGAAAATATGAGCAGAATGATAAAAATTGTCACAACAAGATTAGCTACCTCTGGGTGGGACCTCCAGGTGGGGTCTGTCCCACCTGACCTCCAGGCTACCTCTGGGTGGGATCTGACCTCCAGGTGGGGTCTGTTCTTACAGATAAGAAGAAGGTAAACATGGGGCGTCAGGATGTCTGGACCCCCCC
>JAQQSZ010007133.1:0-13398 GCA_028646595.1 Phalanger gymnotis | reverse complement strand
ACCTGCTATACAGTATCAAGCAAGATATTTTATCATAGATTATGATCATTTGATTTCAAAGACTTAAAAATTTTTGCCCTTTAGTAGGTACTAATTGTGTTTCTGTCTATTCAAGGAAGTTTTTTTTAATCAAGGCTAAATGTGTATATATTATTATAATAAATAATAGATAAACCAACTGAGGCTTGTGGGCTCATATTTATCTCTAGTTGAAAGACACCTTCAACTTTACCATTTTTTGTATTGTTGAAAAAAAATGAGACAAAATCTGGGAACTGGGTTCATTAAAAGATAATCAGTCTGGATGATTTGAAGTAGTCTTCCTCTGTTATGCTAGGAGTCTACAACCAAACAGATACGTTAACTAATTTTGAAGGGCATTCTTGACTTTTTCTAAGTGCTTGTAGGGACTTGAATCAAGTCACTTATTTACTCATAAACCAACATTTGTTGAGTACCTGTTATGTTCAAAGCACTATGGTAACAACTGAGACTAGGAATTGAATATTGCAGACCTCCATGTCTTTTCTATTTTACTTTTCTCATCAGTGGAAAAAATATCTTTTTAGAGCTGCTATTCTAGGTTATAAGAGCTATTAGAAAAATGGTATAAAAATGTCAGTAAAGCAAAGACATGAAGTCTGCACTGAACTAAGTATGTGTGTGTATGTATGTGTATATGTATGTATATATACGTGTATATGTATACATACAAATATGTATGTATGAGTGTATATATGTATATGTGTGTATATTATACAATTCTCAAGACGTCTGAAAGACAGAAAGACACTTAATGACTAGAAAGAAATACAGACATAATTACTGGTTGGAAAAAGGTAACTTAGAAGATATCAAGAATTATGGTTTTCTTGTCTCTATAAAACATGAGAACTTTTACATATACATCAAGGGCATTCATTAAAAAAAATTAGAAGGGAACAGACAGGCTTTTGCAAACAATATTCTATAGTAGACCACATCTTTAAAGTCACAGAACTGAAAAAAAGGTGCAGGGTATATAAGATCCTACTATGTTTATTGTTGGTTGATTTTTAAAAAGCATTAGTTTTTCCCATTTGATCATTAATCTTTTGAGTGACAATGGATATAATTTAAAAGACTACAGTGTTAAATAATTTCATACAGTCAGTATATAGTCCACAAATAGAAGGATTGGGAAGACTTACCACTTGTAGGGAATTCTTCTCCCATTTGGACTTTATGTGGGATATCCTCAATGACATCAGTAAAAATGATATGTCTAGCCTCTCTGTTTCTTCCCTCACTTGTTATTAACAGTTGGAGTAACATTGAACAATTTTTCCTATTGTTGTATCTTTCAATAATCATGGAATCTAAACACAGTACCTTGTTGGGAAAAATCAAGGATATGAAGAATTCCTGTTGTCTAGACAATGATATGTGGTTGAATGAATGACCCATAGGGCTAATGCATCATCGCATGTTTCTAGAACAAATGGTCAATGAAATGAGCCCAGAATTAAATAAAAGGAAGAAGGCAGGATAGATTATATTTGGAAAGATTTATAGTTTGTTCAGTAACCAGTAGTTTACCCAATAATACTTTGTAGAGGGCTGTAATGTTAATTAAGGTAGGACTTTTTTTAACTGTTTTCTCTTGTAGCACTTATTTAATCAAGTGCCCTTGATGAGTGTAGCCTTTGTTTCTTTGATTAAATTAGGAGTCTTTGATGACCTCCTTGCCTCACAGGAAAGCCTGATTTGCATGGGTTTGAGTGGCATGTTTGTGATACCAAAGGCTTTTAGGCCATGTGAGTTTGAGTCCCATGTTTATGATGCTTTTAGGTCACATGGGTTTAAGTCACACATTGTGACTCCTTTTGACCCTGAACAAGATATATAAACCCAGAGGTTGGCGTTCTCCCGTGGGGCTCTCAGTCACCGTAAGAGTAGTGTGGGACTCCGGGTAGCTGTTTTAAGAGCCCCCAGCTTGTAAATCTAGATGTTGATGTTTTCCTGGTAAGTATGAATTGTGATTTGGTTTGTTTATATTATGTGTGTTTATAATTTGTTTGTATTTACTCTGAAGTTCAGGGTGCTGGCTTTTCCTCCTGAACTAAGTGAATGATATTTGTATGTTAGACTAAAGTAAGATTGTTAACCCCTTAAAGTTACTTTCCTTAGTAAAGCAGATCAAAGAACCTGTGTTAGCAGCCCTTCTGTATGCTGGTTGTTGTTGGTTTTACACAGCCACAGTAGACACTAGTAGATTGTTGCCACAAGAGTTCTGAACTTTCAGAACTTTCCAGGCAATTCCCCATTTTCCATCAGCAGCTCAACTTTGTTTTGATTCCATGGAACATCATGCCCCCACACTAGGTACCTTTTTTCTATCATTTTTCAATTTTTTGTATATTGTCTTCCTTCACTACATTGCAAACTCCTTGAAGGTAAAGACTGTCTTTCTTATTTTTCTTTTCTTAGCCTCAGTACTTAGCACCATACCTGATACATAGTAGGTACTTAATAAAAACTTGTTGAATTGAAAATAACCCCAACTTTCTCCATGAAAAAATTACCCTAAATTAATTGATCACCACCTGAAAGATATCTTACAAGGAAAACCTATAGAAATATCATAGTCAAAAGCTGCAGTCTCCTGTTCAAGGAGAAAATATAATGAGCAACAAGAAAAAAGTAATTTAAATATGGCAGTGCAACAATTAGAATCACATAAGACCTAGCAGCAGTGAGACTAAAAGAATGAAGATTTTGGAACACCATATATAGAAGAGCAAAAGAATCGAGGTTACAGCCAGAAATATCATACCCAGCAAAGTTAAGCATAATCTTGAATGGAAAAAAAAATGGGCATTTAATAAATTGCCAGACTTTCAGGATTTTAAAAAAAAAAGAAAACCTTCAACTTAATAGAAGATTTGACATATAAGATCCAAGGGAAATATAAGGTACTTTTCAAAGACTAATTACAAGGGACTCAATAAGGACAGACTGTTTCCTTTTTATATGAAGAAATGTAAAACATATGCCTAATATTGTTATTAGTAATTGGGTAGTTCAAAAGAAAGATTAGGGTAGACCTGAGTATGATATGATTCTAAAAAGTAAAACTGTTTAGGAAAAGGTAAAAAGGAGTAATTATTTCATATGAACAACATGCTGGAGGAAGAACTGACACAGAGGAATTAGATGGTGAAGGAGGACTGGTAGTTCTGGAACCCTACTTTCATTGGGAACAATACATAAATATATCTATATATATATATACATATATATATGTACATATATATACATATTTATATATATACACATACATACACATATATACATATAAATGCATATATACACATATACACACATACATATATGTGTATATATATTATATATGTATGTATAAAATTCTTCTAAATTCACAAAGAAATTAAAGACTAAGGGGATAGGTAGGGGGAGAGGATAAGGGAGAGATTTTAGAGGGGAAAGTGAGGGAATATGATAAGGGGAGGTAATAGAAGAGTGTTCAGTGGGAATGGTAGGATAAAGAATAGATCCTTGGAAGGGGGGTAGGTTAAGTGATAGGAGGGCAAGTTAGGGGTAAAGGAATCAGGAGGGATAGGAAATAAGAGATACACAGAAACATAAAATTAAGATTAGAAATATAATATTAGGGAAAAAAGCAGGGGTTGTAAAGATGATCTTGGACGAAGTTAAAGCTAAAATAGATTTAATCAAAAGAGAAAAACAGGGAAACTATATGTCAGCCATATTAATCAGTATTGCTTTAGAATATTTAAAATAACTAGACAGTATAAGATTGGAATATTGCTGTGGTATAGGAAATGACAAGTTGGTTGACTAAGAAAAATATGGAATGACTCAAACTTATGAAGGGAAGAGGTTATCCACCCTCAGAGAAATAAGGGACAAATGAGTATCGTACAAACTTACCTAGATGCATATGAACGTATATATCTATATGTGACTGTGCATATAGATATCTGTGTATATATGTATGTGTATATGTGTATGTGTATTTATCTTTGTGTGTATATGTTTGCATGTGTATATGTATATCCATGTGTGTGTGTGTGTCCACGCTTAATTGTAGCCTTCTTGGGTGAGGGGGCAGGGAAAGAACAGGAAAAAAGAACAAAGTAAAAAGTTCACAACAGAGAACAAAAGAAAACTTACAAGGAAGCAAAGAAAAGATGGACATCTCTGAATACAATGCATATTATTTATTACCTATGCTTTCCTGAAATGGAAATTTATTGTTATATATTTTTAATCCTCTCTTACATTCCGTTCTGCACATGGCAGTGCTTTTTTCTTTTCTTACTTTATACTTGAGTTTTAATATTTAAGCTGAAAGTATGTTTCTTTTTCTTTTGTTTTTGTGTTTTTAAGTTTAAAAAAATTAATTTTTTTAAAAAAAGAAAGTAACCCCAATTTTCTCCATGAAACAAAATTATCACTCTATCACTTGTAGCTGAATGACTACAAATATTAAACAACATGAGTCATCCAAAGGTCACATATTAGATGTAAATAAGCGTTAACTATTTACAGTGAGAAAATATATATGCAAAGGAGCACAAAATATATTGTATACAATTTGAAAAGGCAGGGCAATCATTTAGCATGGTATAACAGGTATATAACAAATCCATGTATTATATTCATACCCATCTAACATTCAGAGACCTAGTAGAAGAGCCCCAGTTTATTGGTGTACCCCAGTAGAAAATTTATGAGGAAATATGTTATACAGAATGAGAAGACCTGGAGGGGTTGTTACCTGCACTATTGGAGGAAGAGGAAGTAACCACATTGTTAAAATCACAGATCCATTAAAATAAAGAAGACTAAAGCCTTGCACAGCAGCGTAATGGCCTTCAAATTATATTGTCAATAATGGGAAAGTATTATTATGTACATACTTCACATAAATATTTCATTCTACTCTGATATTTAGGCTCACTCTCTCCTTCTCATTAGTTTTAGGCCATTCTCTTACATACTTCCTGCATAGGAATCAGTCAATGAGCATTTATTAAGGACCATTGTGAACCAGACACTGTGCTAAACCGAAAAAATTAATCCATCTGAGTATTCCTGGGCCTTACCATCTGATCTAACATTGCTCTCTAACACCTCTGGATCTTTTCATCTGTCTTGCAGCTGAACACCCCTGGATGTGCTCTCTCCCACAATTAGAGTATGAGTTCCTTGAGACTAAAGACTGTTTGCTTTTTCTATTTAGCAGCTGGTGCAGTGTATAGAGTTCTGGACCTAGTGTAGGGAAGAGCTGAGTTCAAATATGGCCTCATATGCTTATTACTTGTCTAATCTTTGTCCCAGTTTGCTCAACTGTTAAGTGGAGATAATAATAGCACCTACCTCCCAGGGTTATTGTGAGGATAAAATGAGAGAATATTTGTAAAGCACTTTGCCAATGTTAAAGTGCTAGGTAATGCCTTGCTAGTTTAAGTATTATTGTTATTAGTTATCCTAATGCTTGGCACATTACTTGACAAATACTAAGTGCTTGATAGATGTTTGTTCATATAGTCACTCATGTCTTTTTTCAGTGATTGATGTAATATACTAAATTAATGACATGATGATATGACTTGATGTTTCTATCAGTTGTCCGTGGTTACAGCACATTTCAAGGTTTGCTGTTATTATTTTGTATAGTAGAAAGAGACCTTGATTTGGAGTTATGGAAACTGGATTTGAATTCTTACTCTGATACTTCTGTTACTTTAAACAATCACTTAACCTATCAAAGACTTAATTACTTATTGATTAAATAGAAGGGGATTGTTAGATTTGATGGCTTTTAAGGTCCCTTCTAGCTTGATCCTAAGATTTTGAATATGAAGCTTTGATCAGATATATCTGCTACAAAGATGTATTTTCCCAATTAACTGAATTCTAACTGCAATGCATTTTTTCTATGCAGTGGCATTTAATTTTATGTCATCAAAATTGTTTATTTTATCTCCTATGATCCTTTATAGCTCTTGTTTCATTAAAAGTTTCCCCTATCCATATCTGTGAAAGATACCACCTTCCTGGTTTCAGAGAAAACTGGGGAAACATATATGAACTGATATAGAGTGTAATGAACAGAACTAGGAGAAAAGTTTATACAATGACAAGAAAATTACAGGTAATCAACTTTGAAAGTCTTACGGACTTTGATCAACACAATGACCAATTATGATTCCAGAAAACTCATAATAATATAGACTAGCTAGCTTCTGATAGATAATTTTACTATCGACTAAAGAGATGTAGAGATTATTAAATCTTAAGAGCATTTGATCAATTAGAATAAAATATTCTCATTAAGCTCTTATTCCAATAAGATATTTATCTAAATGTATGGGCATGCATATGTGCCAGGCCCATTCTAATGTCTCAAAAAATGGGAAATTTTGTGTCTCAAGTTTTAAGTTTATATTTATAATTAAACTTGATCAATTTTTAAACAAGCTTAGTTAAGGTTTAATCACTGTAGTATAATGAGTAGGATGGTGTTTGGTACATAGTAAGCTCTTAAATGCTTTCAGATATATCCATGCACGGATAAAAATAATGTCTTTTATGATTGAGCATTTGTAGCAACAATCTTACTAGCAACTACTTTGGCTGTGTAAGACCAATGACATCAGCATACAGAAGGGCTGCTAACACAAGTTCTTTGATCTGCTTTTCTAAGGAAAGTAACTTTAAGGGGTTAATAATCTCAGTTTAATCAAATATACATATATCAATCACTTAGTTCAGGGGGAGAAGATCAGCCCCTGGAACTTCAAAGCAAGTACAAACAGAAATTGCAAACATCAACACACAGACCTTGTCTGATCAAATCACAATACATACTTACCAGAGAAGAACCAGTGCGTCTAGCTTAGCAAGGCTGGGGGGCAGTTACAAGGGCTTGCCCAGAGTCTCAACACTCCTTCCATGAGTGAGCCCCAAAAGTCAAAAACCAAGCTCACCTCAATTATATCCTGTTTGGAGCCTTGGGGACTCTGACCTCACCCAGGCTGGGTGTGTGAAAGTTCCCCATCCCCAGTTTCACATCATATACAAGTCAGTGACTCCTGATTGTCTTAGTGCTGAGAAACATTCCAAGACAAGATCCCACTTTACCAGCCCCATTCAAACAAAGGCCAGAATCATTAAAGTCATTTAAGAGAACAGCAGAAAGGCCCTGCTTGATTACCATTACAGCATTACAGCATTTTATTCTAATTACCATTGCAGCATATTCACCTTATCTTTTTAAAAAGTTCCCTTGGTGAATATCCCAAAGAAATGTGCTGCATGTAGGCTATAAAGTCATATATAAAAACACACATGATTCTCCTATTTAATATGATTAAATATAGACTTCAGAAAAATACCAGTAAAGGCTGTTTGTATGTAAAAATTTAAATGTCCTTCCATTGCTACAGCAGTTTAACATGACTGCTTTGGAACCTTATTTTTCTTTGATTGGTATGCCCCAAATTAGATTGATGAATTCCTGAATTAATGTCTGCAAATATACTTGATCCATGCATTGGAATGCAGACTTTAAGAAGCTACACATCATTTGCAAAATATTTTTGTATATGTAGGTCCTTTTCCCTTTTTTATGATCTCTTTAGGATACAGACTAGTAGTGATATTGCTGGATCAAAGGGTATACACAGTTTTGTTTTGTTTTGTTTTTGCCAAAGAAAAAAGATAAAGTTTATTAGGGATTCACCATAATGGGTTGTCTTAGGAAATCCCACCCTTTGTGACACCTATTTTCACAAGCAGGCCAGATTCAATCTAGCTCCATAAAGATTGTAGGAGGGATTGAGAGTGGTCTGGGGTGACTAGAGGAAGGCTTTAGGGAAGGTCCTGAGGAGGAGTCTAAGGAGCAGGAGATGAGGTCAGAGTCCAGGAACCAAGAGAATGGGATTAAGGATGGGAAGTAGCTGAAGGCATGGATACTGATAGTATCAAGAGTGGGAAGTAGCTGGACAATAAAGGGCAAAGCTAGGTAGAGATTTGGGCCTAATGATAACGTAAGGCTTATGGCTTTAGGGGAAGGCCAGATCTAGTGGGAAGATTCAGGGACAGTTCAAGGGGGCTCCCAGAGACAGTATTCCAGATTTAAAGGGGTTCCCAGAGACTGTGCCCTCATCATTCCCCCCTCAAACAAATAGGACCCAAATTCTTTTGGGGTAAGGGATGAAGATCTCAGCTTCTGAAACTGCTTCCTGCTGACAAGGGGCATACATAGTTTTAGTAGTCATCTGGAAGTTGATGCCTTGGAGCCTGGAGGAGACAAACCTGGCAAAGAGGTTAAGCAAACAGGCAGACAGACAGTATGGGAGTATAGAGAAAAGATAATTTCCCTCGGGGAGAATTAAAGATTACGATTTCATACCTAGCTCCCCTAATCACTTGTTCTGTGTTCTACACTGCTTCAGGGTTCAGGAGTATGTGGCACACCCGAAGAATTAGGTCAGGGGTATATAAGAGCAAGGCTTGGTATTTGGTGAGCTTGTGGCTAGCCAACCACTGATGGCCCTCTGCTTCTAGGTTGCTCTGAACTAGATGGGGAGTCAGAACTTCTAAAGGCTGGTCTGCTAGAGGTTTAGAAGCTTTCTCAATTAGAGTGCCTGTAGCAGCTATGGAGTCTAATTGTTTTGAAAAAAAAACTGGCCTGGAGTCAGGTCCTAAGGACTGGGTGAGGATTCCCAAAGCCTGTTCTCTCCTTTCAACAACATACCGAGTGAAAGGTTTTTCTAGATTAGGTAGAGCTAATGCTGGACTGGTGGTCAGTTTAGTTTTCAAAATCTTAAAAGCTTTTGCTTGGTAGAGGCCCCACTCTAGAGGGAGTGAGTCAGGGCCTTGAGTGGCAATTAATGGTTGCAGTCTCTCCCAAGCCTTGGGCTTAATTGGATATTGAAGGCGATAGAGGGGAACTGTGGCTGGGGTGGCAGAAGTAGCTTGCCCAGGAATTCCCTGATCCCAAAAATTGGCTCAACCCTCTCCCACACCTCTGAGGGAACATGGGGAGATCTGGTAAACAGAGGGAAAAGGGAGTTATGAGGTTTAACTAGAGAAAATTGGCTTCCCAATTTCACCATAAGGTCCCTTTCCAACAAGGGTATAGGGCCAGAGAAGGAGTGTTCAAACAACAGATCCTTGATACCCATGACTAATGGGTCGAGGAGTGTGTAGGGCCAGAGCAATTAGTTAAAACGAGAACATAGCCATGATAAAGTGGGTAACCTTACCTTCTGCCTCCATTTTGCCCAGGGCTGTGAGAGAGATGGAGAAAGTGGGAGCACTGCCAAGCCCCAGGCTTTCCCCTCCTTCCAAGTCTTGAGAATACTGGAGGACAGTGTACTGGGAGGAGGCTTTACCACTTTTCCAACCTTGGGGACAGTCCTTCCTCCAATGTCCTTCCTGGTTACATGCTGGGCACGGTTCTGGAGACGTGGATTCTGGAGGCCTCCTCCAGGGGGGCACCCTAGAGGGGCACTCCTTGGACCAGTGACCCTCCTTGTGGCATCGAAAGCAGGTTTCCCCACTGCCCAAGTGGCAGGAGTTGCTCCTTGGGTCTTTTTCTGGCCATGGCAGCAGCCAAGAATTGATCATCTTCTCTGTCTCTAGCTTTTTCCCTGCCTTTTCTTTCCTCTGCTGCAACCAGGTCTCTATTGAAAACCCCAAAGGCCATGTCCAGTAATTGGGCCTGAGGTGTTTGGTGTCCCATTGCCAATTTCTGTACTTTCCTCCTAATATCTGGGGCAGACTGATTAATAAAATACATGTTAAGTATTGCCCCCCTTCAATAGAAGCAGGATCCAAATTTGTATACTTCTTAATAGCTTCTACTAGCTGGGCTTGGAAAAGTTTAGGGTTTTCCTTTTCTCCCTGAGTAATTTCCCTAATTTTTTGAAAATTTATTTGCTTTCGAAATGTAGTTCTTAGGCCTTCTAAGAGGCAAATTACTATATGGTCTCTCTTTTCTTTATCCTCACTCCTTTGATAATTCCATCCTGGGTCACAAGTGGGAACAGCGGCTGTACCTGGGGGATATTTTATGGGGTTATTGCTAGCCAAACTATCCCCAAATTTTTGGGCTCATTCCCAGATTCTCTTCTTCTTAGTGGTACAACAGGTAGAGAAAAGGATATGCAGATCACACCAAGAAAGTTCGAATTGCAGGGATAGATCCCTAAAACCCTCAGTAAAATTAGCAGGGTCTTCTGAATATCTCCCCAGTTTTTCTTTTTTGAATGAGATCTGAAATGGAGAATGGAACATGCACTCTCCTTGTCCCACTAGGGGAGGCAGGCACTTGCCTCAGGGGAAAAAGCCTTGAAGGTGCCAAGGGACCTGGCGCTTGGGGAGAGAGATCTGGCTGATCTCTATTAGACTGCAAGGCCAGGGGATCTGGCTGGCAAGGGAGAAGATCAGCTGGTACCTGAGGGAGGGTAGGGGCCAAAGGGGGAGGTACCCCAGAGACCTGAGCAGGTGCCACCTCAGAGAGAGGGCCCAGGGGAGGAAGTACTGCCGTGGGGGCCTGGTCTGAGGCTGGAACCTGAATAGGGGTTGCCTTGGGGGTAGGCCATGAGGCCAGAACCTGAGTAGGGGTCACTTCGGGGGAAGGGACTACAGGGGGAGGCACACCTCAACAAGACCCTTGGCTGAGACCTGAGAAGGGGTCGCCAAGGGGGCTGGTGCCATGAGAGGAGATGCAGGGTAGGAGACTTGGACTGTGAAGAAGGCAGGAAAAGAGAGGGGTTGTACTACAGGAAACCAAGGAAAAGAGGGGATGGCCAAGGAGCACAGGAAACAAAGGTGCTCTGGGGAGGTTGAAGAACAGGAGGAGGGGCTAGAGCTAAAGCCCTGGGGGCCATAAGGAGGGGGTTATCCAAAATGTCCTGTTGACCCCCATTGCCCCTTTTGGGGGGGGGTGGCTCTAGCTATGAGTATCTTATAATCTTTTCTGAGAACAGGGTTCCAAGAGAGCTCCATGAAGGTCATTATGTGAGGAATTTCTATCCATTTTCTTTCTCGCTGACAATGTAATTTTAACTGTAATAGAGTATTATATTGTAAAGTCCCAAAAATAGGCCACTCTTCATGGCATTCTAGGCAATATTGTGGCCAAGCAGTATTGCAAAGGTATACCAGCTTTTTCTTTTTAAGTTTTTAAAGAACTCAAATTTTTTCCAGTTTTGTAAAAGACAGCCCAAGGGTGAATTTTTGGGGATCGAGGAGGTTTGACCCATTGTGGGCTTAGGGGGCTGGAAGTCCCTTCCTCTGCAAAGGAGGATCTGGAAGTAAACCTCAAAAAGGAACAAAGCAAGACAGGAAAAAAACACAAAAAGGTAACTGGGGTTTTCCCATTCCCTAGCACTGAGAGAATTGGGAAAATTGGGGGTGCACTTGTGGGTAGGGCATCTGTCCTTGTCCTCTATGCTTCAGAAGGTGTGCCCAGGTCTGTGGCCTCGAACATAAACCACTGGGCCAAGAACCTGAGAGCGTCAGGCTGAGTCTGAGATGGCGAGCAGCTGTCTGACCTACTAGGGACCTGGGGAGTCTGGCCTGAAAAGCACCCCCAAAATGCTTGGAGAGCTAGAAGGGGATTGGGAGAGGGAGAGGCTTACCTTCCAGTCTTGGCTGGAGAAGAAATTGGAATGATCAGTATTCCTGGTCTCAGGGAACCAAAAAAATGAAGAGGTTTAAGAAAAATGATGATGGTAGGGAACCATAGGTTCCTAGGGGTGCTTGTGACCCCAAAATACCAACACGCCAGGTCCTGCTGAAAGAATTCAACTCAAGCCTTCTTAGCCAAAGAAAAAAGACAAAGTTTATTAGGGATTCACCATAATGGGTTGTCTTAAGAAATCCCACCCTTTGTGACACCTATTTTCACAAGCTGGCCAGATTCAATCTACTGAGCTAGATTGAATCTGAGCTGGTATACACAGTTTTATAGCTCTTTGGGCATCATTCCAAATTGCTCCCAAGAATGGATGGATCAGTTCACAACTCCACCAGCAATGCATTAACACTAGAAGATTATCACACATCAATCGACACAAGAATTTTTAAGAATAATTTTACTATTTCTATCTCTGCACAAATGTATTTTGAATACAAATAATAATAAGCAGATATTATCATCTTTGAAACAAAAATTTCTATCTCAAATATATTCAAATGCACTGCATCAATTACTGCAGCTTGGTCTTTTGATGTATTCTTAAAGAGGTATTTGATTATCTGAGTTGTGAGAGGTGAAAATTGCTTTATTAATCTGCACTAAACATCTTAGTGGTTTGTTCTGAGAAAATCACATTGCAAACCTTAAAAGTATCAAATAAATATGATTTAAGAGTATGGTTCTTACTTTGTATTTAAATTCCAATATTTAAGTTTATATGTTTTTGTTTCTTTTTTCTGTTCTGTATTTGTGGCTGATGTTTAAGTCTAAAATAAAATTTAAAATTTAAATAAATTTTCTAAATAACAAAATAATAAAAAAAAAATTAAAAATGAAAAAAGGGGAGGCACCTAGGTAGAACACTGACCCTGGCATCAGAAGGGCCTGAGTTTAAATCTGACCTCAGAAACTTGACACTTAATAGCTGTATGATCTTGGGAAAATTACTTAACCCTACTTGCCTTTTCCCTTCCAAAAAAAATAAGAGTGTAGTTAATCTACCTGTTAAATTGTAGACTCCTTACATAGCAAGTGAAGACTCCAAATCATCCATCTTATACATGAATCTTTTGCTCCAAAACTTGGGCTTACTTCAGCTCTGAGAACTGATGGGTAACATTGTGGGTATCAAAAGACAAACATAAATTTAGAGCTGTCAGAAATGTTAAAGATCATCTACTCCAACACCCTCATTGTATAAATGAGCGAAAGATGACCCAGAGAGTTTAAGCGAGTTGCACATTGTTACTAGTGACAGAATCTAAACTTGAATCTAAGTCCTATCTCCAAACCTATAACTCTTTCCTTTCTTTGTATTACAACATTGAGTGTGTCTTTTAATTAGAAATATAAGGGCACACTTTGCCTTTCAAGTCAAGTGCACAGTATTCTAGGTCATACAGAAAGTACAGATATTATTACTGAAACTTTGAGAGCCAATAAAACAGATGGAAATTTTTTTTTTACTTTTGAACATCTATTTTTTTCAAACCTTGAGTTCCAAATTCTCTCCCCTCTTCCCTTCCCATCCACCCTCCCTAAGAAGTCAAGCAATTCAACATGAGCCACATGTGTATCATTATGTATAACCCTTCCACAATACTCATGTTGTGAAAGACTAACTATATTTTGCTTCTTCCTAACCTATCCCCCTTTAT
>JAQQSZ010007132.1:0-13398 GCA_028646595.1 Phalanger gymnotis | reverse complement strand
TAATGATATGCATGGGGCCCATGTTGAATTGCTTGACTTTTTAGGGAGGGTGGATGGGAAGGGAAGAGGGGAGAGAGGAAGGGAAAGGGGGATGGAAGGGGAATGGGGCGACGGAGGGGAGGGCAGACTGGGAAACAGAGGAACCAGAATGTACGCCATCTTGGAGGGGGGCGGGAAATGGGGAGAAAATTCGTAATTCAAACGCCTGTGAAAATCAATGGTGAAAACCAAACATGTCAAAAATAAATTAAATAAATAAATAAATTAATTAAAAAAAAAAAAGAATGGTAGAACCCTCATCAACCAAAATGGGTAATTTACGTTAAGAAAAGAGGTAGATTTAGGGGAAAGATAATGAGTTCTGGTTTCAAACATGATGAGTTTGACAGCTAAGGGACATCGAGGTGGAAATATTCAGCAGGCACTTACAGAGATGAGAATGGAACTCAGGAAACATTTTTCAGGAAAAAATGTAGGTGGAAAAGAGCACAGGGTCCATAAGAGAGCCTTGGGGTACACTCACACATAATGAGAATCATGGCGGGTGCTTCTGCAAAGAAGACTGAGACAAATCAGTCCAACAAACAAGGCAGAACAGTGATACAAATCCCACAGAGGAGAGATTACTCAAAATGAAGAGCAGATCAACAGTGTCAAATACTGCCAAGGTCAAGAAGGATGAAAGAGTAAGAAAAGAACAATGTTGACCTTAGAGAGAACACTTTCTTTCAAGTGGTAGGAATGGAAACCCAGATTGCAAAGGGTTGAGAGGTGAGTGGAATGTAAAAAAGACAGCTTTTTTCTAGGAGTTTCGTTGTAAAAAGGAAGAAAAATAGAAGAGAAGAGTTTGAGAGGAATGGTAGGTTTAAGTGAAGATTTGATTAAGGAAGATACCTGAATCTGTTTAGAGAGAGCAGCAAAGGAACCAGTATATTTGGAGAGTCATGCATATTTGTTACAAAGGTTTCTTTTTCTTTTTCATTGGGAGATAGGTGGGAAGGAGATAAAAATAAATGCTTACTCAATGACTAAAAAAAAATTCAAGCAGAAAACAAAAAGAAGGGAAAGAAGTAATAATTTAAGGAGCAAACTGCTGGAAGAGGGGACACAGAAGGGAATTAAGAGCAAAGGTAAAGAGGAGTTGACAAGAAAGACGCCCTTATTCTCTGAGATTACAACAAAGGACCAGAGAATGGGAAACCATGTTGAAGTGATGTGAAGTAAAGAATTGGAGGAAAAGGTGCTCATAATGGATGGTCTCAATATTTTCCACGAAGTATAAAGTCAAGTCTTCCCTTTGCTGAAGGGAGGGAGAAAGGAGTTCTAATAAATGGCTCAAGAATAGAAAATTTGGAAGAAAAGGTAGATATTTAGATAAAATTTTAATCATTAAGAAATAAATGAATTGGTAGGGATCAGCGAAGGCCCAATTGGGATGAAATAACAAAGTTATAGTGGGCCTAATCAGAAGTTATGTAACTGCCTCCAGCTGCTGTTAGCAGCACCCAAACAGGAGAGGAGAAGGCAGAGAGGAATCAATCAGAATTGGTAATTTGCAAAGCAATAAACAGCAATAGGATAATGGGGCAAGAGCTTCTCAGATGGAAGACAGTGAGAAGTTGACTGGCTGATTTAAGGGGAGAGATGTCAAAGGGATGAAACATACTAGAGCAGAGATGATGGCCTGGGAAAGCAGAGAGATATCAAGTGATTGGAACAGGTTTAAGAAAGGTGAGACAAAGGGAAAACTGGAAGGACAAGGTGTTAAGGTCAGATAAAAGAACTTTAGAATTACGGATTGGGAAAGTGGTTTAATCGTGGGTGATAAGATCTTGGTACGTGGCTGAAAAAGAGTAAAGGTTCGGACAATGTGAGCTCAGGCAGCTGACTAGGAGGCAAGGATATTGAGGGGGTTTCAACATAAATTTTAGAGGCAGCTAGCTGGCACAGTGATTAGAGTACTAGGCCTGAAGTTAGGAAGACTCATCTTCCTGAATTCAAATCTGGCCTCAGACATTTACTAGCTGTATGACCCTGAGCCAATCACTTCACCCTGTTTGCCTCAGTTTCCTCATCCGTAAAATGATCTGGAGAAAGAAATGACAAACCACTCCAGTATCTCTTGGAAGAAAACCACAAATGAGGTCACAAAGAATCAGACGCAACTGAAAACAATTGAAACAACAACAAAAAACATGTAATTGAAGTGCCCACATACAAGGTCAGGTGTTGAGAGGAGAAAGACTGTGAGGTGCATCTTAAACTCCTTAATAAAGGAAGGAGAATGGTGATCTGGGGGCTGGTAGATAAGACCTACCAGCATCTGTACAGGGTGATATAGCTGAAGTGAGCCTCAAAGAGGTCATTGAGTGAAGGTGGTGGGGAAGGCCTAGACATGGCAGTGAGGAGCAAGAAGCTTGTTTATTCCTCTTCCTAGGGGGCACAAGAGAAGTATCCTATACTGGAGTGGGTAGCCAAGGTTATAGTTTGAGGAGAGTCAGGTTTCTATGGATGCAAGGAGATGAAATAAAGAAGTCTATAGGAAAGAGAGTTTTTTAAATATGTAACAAGAATTCCATCAGGCACAATGGAAGGAAAGGAAAGAATTGAATAGGGATGTGGGAGGGATGGGGCTGAGATGAATGGATATGAAAAAGTAGGGAGTTGTGGCTGAAGAAGGGAGCTTTAACCTAGGTAACCAACCTTGCCTTCATAGCCCTCCCTACCAACTACCAACTCAAAGCCAGCCCATTGGGTGGCTTTAGCTGAAGTAGCAAAGTACGTGGAAGGAGAGATAGGAGGTGGCATGTGCCAGGCAAATCAATGCACCACCACCACCACCACCACCACCATTTTGATCAGCATCTTTCCTCAGACACTGATGGAGACATCCCAGGATCCTGTATCATAGAGCCTGAGAATAGCAACGCCGCCAGCCCAGCACCTAAAGCCAATCCTGGGAACCTAGGGTTCCTGCAGGTGCTATGACCACAACTACTGAAGACCCAGAAAAGACAGCCCTTGCCACCAAATTCCTTGGTGCTATCAAATGGTTCAACATCAGAAACTGATATGATTTTATCATTGAAAATGAAACTAAAGAGAAGATATTACCATCTACTTGTTGCTATACCCTAAGGACCATGGGACCTTTCAATATGACTTGCAGCTGAAACCTTCCATATGTACTATCTCCCCCATTATTATCATGAGCTCCTGGAGAGCAGAGATAATCTTACTTTTCAATTTGTATCATCAGCCTGTAGCACAATGCTCTGCACATAGTAAGTGCTTAATAAATGCTTTTTTCATTCATTCATCTTGCTTCATCCACTCTACCCCAAGGTGGTTAATCCACTCAACTTTAAAACCAAACATCAACAGAATTGCCTTTCATTTATATAGAATCATGCTTGCACAAAGTGTATGTATTTTGATGGTTCCCCTAATGGTTAGATCCCTGGATCTGGAGTCAGGAGACCTAGGTTCCAGTATTGCCTTTTCTGTTATTCTTTCTGTGACCCAGCAATTTACTCCAAATCTTTCCTTCTGCAGGAGGCCTGTCTTCCCTCTTCCTCCCTCTTGCCCCTGCGCTCCCTTGCTAGTGTCATTCCCCTGATATTTCCTTCTATACACTCTGTATGTATTTTAGATATATAGAGTTGTTTTCATATTTTATCCCTCACTAGAACATGAGATCCCTTTGGGAAGGCACAGCCCTAGGGGCAGCTAGAACACCATGCCTGGGGTCAGGAAGACATGAGTTCAAAAATGGCCTCAGACATTTACTAGCTTCATGACCTTGGGCAAGTTACTTCACCCTGTTTGTTTCCTCATCTGTAAAATGAGCTGGAGAAGGAAATGGCAAGTCATTCCAATATCTGCCAAGAAAACCCCAAATAGGGACACAAAGAGTCAGATGTTATTGAAGTGACTGAACAACCAACATTACTTTTTGCTTTTCTTTGTATCCTTTGTATTCTTGTTTGTATCCCTTGTATTTCTTTGTATCCTTAATGTTTTACACAGTATGTGGCATATAGTTGTCCCCAAAGTCTTAGTGCAGTTTTAAGCTCTCAAAGGTTAAGACTCAGTGAATGTATAAGCTATTAAAACTTAAAACTGCACTGAGACTTTTGGGATAACTCATAAAAACTGTCTAATAAATGCTCATTGACAGACTGACTCTCTGCTTCAGTTTCCTCATCCGTAAAATAAAGATGATAATCCTTATAGTTGCTATCTCACAGGACTGTTATGAGGCTCAAACGAGATTCTATTTTAAGGCACTTTGCAAACCCTACAGTTGCACTATAAGAATGCCTGATTCTACCTCTATGGACAGGAAGGGTTAGCATAGTAGAGAGAGCTTGGAATCAGAGACCTAAATTCGAAATCTGCCTGAGCTCTAGAGTGAGCCTGGAGATGTCATTTTCCTCTACGTACCAGAGGAGGAGGGAAAAACAGACAAATAGACCTTTCAGCTGGTTATCCTGCCTGACAGACTGTAGAGTGTGGTTCATTCATACCAGAGAAGAAAAGGCACAGTTTCCAATTTTACAACACAATGTCTTTCTGGAAGTTGTGTCATAAAGTAAGGCACAGCATCCTAAATTTGCACTGAGCGTGCCCTGGTTGTGGTCATCTGTTTTGAATATATTTGTCATAATCAGAAGAAAGGTTTGAATGAGCTGATAAGGGGGAAAAAAGGACAATACAAATGCTTCTTCTTAGGTGATTTCAAATGGCAATAATTTCTATTTTGCAAAGCATTTTCTTTAATATTTGCTCCTCACAATGATCGTATGGGATTGGCAGGGCAGGCCTTATTATTCCCATTTTTCAGATAAGGAAATCTAAGATCAAAAAAGGGGTAACCAAAGTCACACAGCTAAGTAAGTGGCAGGGTCAGAACTCTTATCTCCGGATTTTTGGTCTCTCGGTCTTCGCACTAACCAATCTATCTTTCAAAAAAGGCTAGCAATGAAAAGTCAGGAGGGAGGGCCTGGAACAGCCTTCAAGGACATAAAGAAATATTGGATAAATCATAGCGAGCAGCTGCTCTCTTCCACCACGCACAGGCTTTTCAGTATAGCAAAGGAAAATCCAGATTTAGATTCTAGAATCATATGGAGAAGGACTTCCTCACCCTATGATTTGAGAAGCATTAGAATGTTACAGGATAAAATCAGGATTTTTGAGAAAAATCACTTAGATTACTAGCTTTCCTAGGAAAACAATACCTAGGCAGCTAGGCGATGCAGTGGATAGAGCACTGGGCCTGGAGTCAGGATGACCTGAGTTCGAATGCAGCCTCAGATACTGAATAGCTATATAACCCATCAAGTCATTTATCCCCTGTTTACTTCAGTTTCCTTATCTTTAAAATGAGGATAAAAATGATACCTTTCTTCCAGGGTTGTTGTAAAGATCAAATGAGATGGAAATTATAAATTGCTTTTCACAGAATCTGAAGCATAGATAAATATTAAGTATTGTTGTTCATTTTATTAAAATAGGTCAAGAGCTGGAAGGGACCTCAGCGACCATGTAGTCCAACCCCCTTTTAAGTATAAAGGAAGAAAGTGAAACCCATTGGTGGTCTAGTGACTAGCTTGTTTGACCTTAGGCAGGTAGATTTCTGTCCCTGAGTCTTACTTTCCTGTACAATGAAGTAAGTGGACTAGATGGCTTCTGAGGTCCCTTCCCCTTCTAATCTAGCTATTACCCTTTCTAATCATCTCTAGGAAGGAATCCCCACCACAGGGTTATCTCTTGGAGTTACCCTCTTGGAGTTGTTTGTATTTTACTGACTCTCTGCCCCCCCAAAAAATTATCCTGTATTTTTATGTTTATTTTGTATATATTTTGCTACATAGGTAGTATCAGACCCAATGCTCTTTTCATTTGACCTGTATTGTGTGTGTGTGTGCGTGTATGTGTGTATGTGTGTGTGTGTGTGTGTGTGTGTGTGTGTGTATGTGTTCCATGAGAGTTAAACACAATCCTGACTACAGGCAGCGGGATGGACTACACAAGCTCTCAAATTTTCTCCCAGCTCTATGATTTATTATATCCCATGTACAGCACTCCAATTCCAACTGACTGATGGCTGTATTACTCTTATAAGGGCTGGTCAATGCCTTCCCTCATAGAACTGGTTAAAGAAATATCCTTGTAATTTCAGCTGCATTTCTTCCTTCCCACCACTTTTCATATCCTTTTTGTTTCCCTGGGACTCTGATTTCATTCTTCATCCTCTCTTTTCTTAATCCATCATTATTTGTGAGACACTGTTGGCTGAGCATTGTATAATAGGCCTTGTCTCACCCTATTTGCCATGCCCATTAAATCTATTAGTCTCAGTATACCATCAGCTTTCAAAAAGTGCCCCTTTCACAGGCCTCCTTCTTACCTGTTTTAATGACATTGTTCGGTCTCCTGATGTCCTTTGAACACTCATGTCATTAAGCTCCAATTTCACTTTACTTTTGATAATGACAAGATGGCTGACCTTTACAATCTTACTCTTGAGGCCTAACAGAGTATCCTTATAACAGGCACAAGCAGAAAGATTCCTACTGATTACTCTTTCTTTCCCTCCTGCTTAGTCCCCACCACTACCCCACCCTGCCCCCAGGGTCCAAGAGTAGCTGCCACTGAAACTCTGTTCCCACTAGAAACAGACCTTTTATTACTCTCTCCCTCTCTGCCCATAGTTTAAACCACCCCTCCCCATTCATCCACACCGCCCCCCCCCAAATGAGTGAGTAATGAATAATAGAAGGCTAGGACATACCTGTGAGTGTCTACTGTGCCAATAGCCTAGTTCCTTACCCCATCTTAACATTTACTCTCCTATTCCTTGCCTTTGACCCGCCATGCTGATATTTAAATCCTACACAAGAAACCAAGAGCAAGACTAGCCTTAAGTAAAACTATGGAAAGACTGAATTTTATCTTGGATACCCTTCTGCTTCTACTCCAAGACCCTTCCTACCACCAGCCCTTCCCTCATGGCTATCCTGTGCTACATTCCCATAAGTCCTTGTTCACAGCTGGAGGCAATGTGATGCAGTAAAGGGAAAAAATGGCCTGAATTCAACAAACATTTCTCAAATGTCTATTATGTTCAAAACACACAGGTTAGCTACTGTGGGATATAGAGCGAATACTCTCTCTGGACCTGTTTTCTCATTTGCAAAGTTAGGGGACTGAGCCAAATGCCCTCTAAGGTTAGAGATGCAGCCTGGTACAGTGGGAAGTCAAAGGGACCTGGTTGTAAATCCTGGCTCTACCACTTACTTCATGCATGTTTGACCTTAGGTAAGGTCAAAATTCCCCTCTCTGAGCCTCACTTCCCTCACCTGCAAAATGAGATGAGTGACCACTTGGCTTCTAAGGTCTCTTCCACTTTTAATCTAACTCTTAATTTTCTAATCATCTCTAGGAAGGAATTCCCATTATGAGCTTAGCTGATCTCACCCTGAGGTTGCTTGTATTTTACTGGGTGACTCCAACTCCAAAAAAGGTATCCTATATTTATATGTTTATTCTGTAAATATCTTGCATAAATATGTCCATATATACATATATGTACATATACACATATATATGTACAAATATATGCACATATTATCTCCTCTTCTAGAATATAAGCACCTATGGGGCAGTGGCTATGTAATTGTGGTTTTGTATCCCTGGCACCTAACAGGATGACTGACACCTAGTTGGCACCTAATACATGCTTATTGTAAGCCTGTACTGATCCTTAGTATAAACCCTTTGGTTTAATTCCTTGGGAACAACAGATGTAGAGGTTCTTATTAACAAGTGAAGAAATAAGGAAGAAAAAAATGCTGCCTTTTTATTTCATTACTTTTTTTTTTACACTTCCCAGAAATGCTTTCATTTTGAGATACCACTTCCCTCTCTCAAACTCCTTCCCTCCTGTATCCTACAGCTGGTAATCCCTCTCTAGCTGGGTGGGTTGGTTTCAATAAATAAGTGAAACCAGCTTCTCTTCCAGGGGTGCTGAGACAGCACAGTCAATTCATTCAGGAGTACCTTACCTCTGGAGAACACGGTGCCTATCAGTCTTGGAGCACAAGTGGAATTAGTTAGAACCTCTTTTGGGTATTTATCCACATCATAAACCAGAACCAAATTTATTGCAGCTGGCAGTGTCTACTCAAGGGAAGCCAGAGACTTGAATAGCAAGGGTGTTACAGGTCAGAACAGAGATGTATTGACAAGGCTGTGAGGGTAATCTAGCAACACGTGCCTGAGCTCCAGTGAGCTTAAATCAATCCTGTGCTCTACATTCTGCCATCAAAGAAATTTCTTCTAGAAGTTAAAGAACTTCAACAAAAAGCTCATCATTATCATCCCAACAATTGATTGTCATGCCAATTAAAGTGCAATAAAACATGACTATTGAGGCATTTGTGGACTATGCCAGCATTTTTAATTACAGATCTCGAACATAACCCACAAAGAAAAGAAACTTTTTTTTATCTTCTTTTTTTCCCCCTCCCGTATTCAAGATAATCTTATCCGGATTGTCATGAAAGAATAATACTTCAGTCAAAAGAATATTCAATGCTCCTTCAGGCACTTTTCAGAATTCAGAGAACTGGCATATATTTAAAAACCAAATAGAGAAATCATGCATAACTTACTGAGCTAGGGGAGCGAAATTAGCAGAAGCTGAGTGAGAGGGTGATTCAGGGATAACACTTCAGCAGAATGCGGCCTACCTTTTAGCCCCAACCTTTCAAAGCCTCGTCAGTGAACTGAAGGTTTATGTTGATGCTAAAATCATCTGACAATTTGCGACCCAACCCCAAGCAGTTATAGATTCCCCAAGAGCAGCTATTTTTACACACTGGTAGCAGCCCCCTCGGGAAGAGCCGCTTTCCTTTCTGATGATTTTTCTGTGGTCCTCTGAGAGTCACGCTCTCCCATGGATGTTCTTTACTTTCACTAGAGGCCCTTGAGAAGTTGCCTTAATGTTGCTAATTACCTCAAGCAGCTGCTTAATGCCATTCCCAAGCTCCAGTACAGGCTGGAGTATTTATTTTAGCACTGTGTGGTGTCTTTGACTAGTGTCAAGGAGTCACTGGTCCAGCATTACTCAGGGTGACAACAGGTGTCGTATTTGTTGGCTTTCCCTGGAAAGTAGCAAGGAAAGGCCCTGCGTCACTCTAAGATTTTCTTTGTGGGAACATTGGCTGTCATGAAATCAGGTAGACTAAAGAGTAATAGTTTCATCCTGCCCACTTCTCTTCTGCACAGAAAGTGCAACACTTACTGGCCAACCACAAAACTACAGAAAATACTTCTTAGGTCAAATATTGAGAAAGCAAACACAAGTACCACAATACTTTAGGTCATAGGTGGGTTTCGGGGGAAATTTATTTTTGCTATACAATCATGGAGAATTGCATTCTAACTCTTTTTTTGATTATTCAATTTGACCTGTGTGCTGATATTTTACAAGATGGCAAAAGGAATTTTTAACTCCCTAATTTTTATATAAAAGCCAGGTTGAAGTAGAAAGAATCAACTAAAGCATGGAAGTTGAGACATTCTTTCTTGCCCTGATACCAATCCAAATTTCAAATACGTTTCATCATCTGAGTACCTCAGTGTATCAGACAATGAAGTAGTGATCATTTAAAACAGATGTCGTTGATAGTAGGTCCATTTTCAAAGAGGCAGTCAGAGATAATAATAGCTCACAGTTCTGGAGTATTTTAATGATTACAAAGAACTTTATGACAATCCCATGAGATTATTAATGAGAGCATTATTGTCTCCATTTTAGAGGTAATGAAACAGGTTCACAGAGGTTAAATTTACCAACATGTTCACACAGGTAATAAATAAAAGGTGTCCCAAGATTTTTTATTTTAAAGTTCATTAAGGTTAAAACTGTACTAAGACTTTCAGGATGTATTGGGACTCAAAAGTCCTCAAAATTATCTCCAATGTATCTTGTCCATTAGACTCTGAACTCCTTGAAAGAAGAAGCTATCTTTTACTTTTTTTTGTATCCCCAGCACTTAGCAGGGTTGCTTGGCACACAGTGGGTGCTTAATAAATGCTTGTTCACTTGACTGTTGATTCCAAGTTCATTGATCCTTCCACTGAGCTATGCTGTCTTCTATGTGGGGATCCTTAGTGCTTCAACCTTTTCGTTTAACCTTCTCTTCCTTTCTTTTTACTGACGCGCTAAAACACAAACCAGCCTCCTTCAATTCTCATAGGATCTTAGTATCATAGATTTACTCTATATACTATAGAACTAGAAAGTATCTTAAAAGTCACTGAGCTCAACTCCCTTATTTTATAGATGAGGAAACTGAGCTGGAGAAAGGTTAGCTTAATTGCTGAGCGTCGTAGAGGCAATAAGTATCTGAGATGGAATTCAAACTGGTCTAGACTTCAAGTCTGGCACTCTATCCACTAAATATTGCAAGCACCTACTGAGTTCCAGGCACTATTCAAGGTTCCCTGGATGCAAAGACAAAAACAAAAAATGGTTGCTGCCCTAGGCCATTCTGTTGGTTGGTTGAAGAATAAAAAGGATTGAAAGAGCAGAAACCTTTGAAGAGAACAAAACTGAAAACAGGTTTCCAGAATTCAAGACAACAAATGAGCCCCAAAATTTTGGTTGGAAAAACACATTTCTGTGTGTTATTGCCTTCCCCATGCCCTCAAACTAAACACTAGGGGATGGACGACCTAGAAGGGTATCTAAGCTTTTACCTGGTGACTCATAAATAAACTCTACATTTTATACTTTTGTAAGAAAAAAAGGTCAAATGTTATCTGGGACCCCTGGAAAATCTGCCTACAGGGTTAGTATCAGCAAAGTATTCCCAGCCTGCACGGGGAAGGTTGTCCAGTCCTAAAGCCTCCCTATAAAAGGCCTATCTAGACCAGGCCCGCTCTACTGATTTTCCAGGGAATCTGATCAAATTCTGAAGTAGAACATAACCAGACAGAGAGTCTCTCTAATACACACAACCAGACAGGGAGTCTCTCTAATACACACACACACACACACACACATACACACATACACACGCACACACATACACACATACACACTCATTCACACACACAATGCGTGTATGTATGTACGTATATATGTATGTGTATGTGTGTATGTATATGTGTACATGTATGCATCGAGAATAGTGCTGGAAGATATCTAGAATGATAGCAAAGTTGTTTCCCTGAAGACAATTTTTTTTTGTTGCTTAGCTATTTTCTCCTGGAACCAACATGCTAGGAATGTACTGCAAAACCTGTTTAAAGGAATCTGCAACTGGTTAAATCCACAACCAGCAAGAGCCCATATGGCATGAGGCGAATGGAGCCCATACCTCAGGAAACATTTATTAATTTATTTGCTAATTCACTTCCAATTTTTAGAAATTTTGTTTCTTGCAAAATTGCTCCAGGGCACAAAAACAAAGAGAATGCTTATTATAATAAATAAAACATTGTAAAACGATAGCAACTAAAGAATATAGAGTAGTAATAATAATAATATTAAAAATAATACAAAAAAAACCTGAAGTCACTGTGGTAATGCTGTTCTACTGGGAAAGACCAGATGGAACACACAGCAGATTATATACCAATAGATAGATGAAAAATATGGAAATATAATTTAACCAATAAATGTCTAAAGACTCACTCCCTCAACATATGATGAATTTTTTCTGACCCTTTTTCTTGGGCTCTTCTCTCCCCTCTCTTATCCTCTCCCCCCTCCACCATTCTGATTACCCAATAGTATGTTATATGGCAAAGAACAATGGATTTGGAGTCAGATGACTTACAGCTAAATCCAGGTTCTGGTATTCATTATATGTGTGACTTTGGTCAAATCATTTTACCTCTATGGACCTCAGTTTCCTCATCTGCAAAATGAAGAGGTTGAACAAGATAACCCCAGATGTCTCTACTAGTTCTAAATTTGTGATCCAATGAACCCATAAATCTTCTTTGCTCTGGGTGGTGGTTAGAGCATAGTACCAATGAGGCTGAGAATGCAATTTTGACATCCTTAAAAAGTTCAATTATCTGTACTTATTCCATGGCTACAAATTACACTCTAACCCAGGCCAGCCAGATTGTAAACATATATCTTTGTTCATCTTTGGAGCTGAGCATGTGAACTTACTTGATTTTTCCCGGTCTGTTCCTCTATTACTAGACACAGTCTCATCTACTGGTCTATCATACATCTGAAGATGAACATTCATCAATGGCCACTGGCTTGGGTTATACTGACTAACTTAGGACTGCCCTGTAGCCTCACAAAGATACACATAGACACATAAAAACCATCCGCAAGGGAATTCTACTTTCCCAGGAGTTTGAAAGATAAGACTTGAGTCTCCTAGAAGAGTGCACAGAATATTACCTCAAAAAGAATCATCCAGATTCATAATACAAAGAGGATCTCACCACTATATGTTGCAGGGGTAGATTTCTTTGTTTGAATGCATTCAAACATGAGATTCCTAGAATGTTTCTTTTCTAAGGCATAGCTCTGAAAATGACTCTCCAATAGTTTAGGAACCAACCAAATTCTATGACAACAGGAAGACATTTTCTTCTGGGCTAGGTAGTGGTGTTCATACAGCTGCTTAAGCTTGGAAGAGGAAATTGCCTTGTGGTGTAGCTGTAGGTGTGGGGCTTGAGTTTCTTCAGCATCTGTGCAGAGACTGGAAACAGATGTGATGGCTCTAACTGTGTGGATAGCTTACAAGTCCATCACTACAGGAAAAACAACTTAAAATATATGTGCTACTGAAATTGGTCAAGTGACATAATTTTTCTTATATTAAGAACAACATTTATACAATTTTTATACAAGACTTCTCAGAACTATTCATTGTCTGCTCAATTCAGTTCACTAAAGCCCTACCATATTTGTAGAAACACCCAGAAGAGAGGGGGCGGAGCCAAGATGGCGGCTGGGAAGCAGTGACTGGCGTGAGCTCCCCACCAAGTCCCTCCAAAAACCTATAAAACAATGGCTCTGAACCAATTCTAGAGCGGCAGAACCCACAAAGTGGCAGAGGGAAGCAGGGCCCCAGCCCAGGACAGCCTGGATGGTCTCTGAGTAAGGTCTGTCCCACACAGAGCTCCCAGCCCCTAGCTGAGGGGAGCGGAGCTGAGCCCAGCGCACACGGTGCGAACAGACCAGACACAGACCTACCAGACCAGGAGACGAGCGGAGAGTGCCCTGACATCCTGAAATACTGAGCTGTGGCATGTACCAGACCTCACAACCCACAAAGAGCAAAGACATCAGAGAAGGTTAGTGGGAAAAGCTGCGGGACTGAGTTTGCGGTTTGGCCACTGCCCCTG
>JAQQSZ010007131.1:0-13398 GCA_028646595.1 Phalanger gymnotis | reverse complement strand
ACCATCTCAAGAGCCCTTAAACAAATTACAAACAGACAGACCCAATACAATTCATAGTTATCAATATCTAGGTTCAGCCCGGGAGCTCAGAACAAGGGCTGGCCCAGAGTCACATACCACCACTGCTGCGGCAAAGAGCTCCAGAGAGAAGGTCAACCCCTGGTTTTATATCTTTTTCAGGGTCAGAGGTGAGTCACACATGCGACTCACCCACGTGACCTAAAATCATCACAAAGAGGTGGACTTAAACCCATGTGGTCTAAGAGCCTCTGCTGTCCCAGACATGTAAACTAGGCCCTTCCTGGAGTTAGCCCCACCTTGGGCCCCACCTTCATTGCCAATCCACACCCACATAGGTTTTACGCCTAATAGGAGTTTGGGCCTGGGGCTTAGCACTTAGTAAGATTCAGTGAAATGGCTGAATTACTCAAAGCAAACAAGCCAAACTCTTCAAGGGCACTTGTTGAACTAAGTGCTAAGGAGCCCATTTTGCTTACCAACGCACATGGATGCCTCTTGACAATCTGGTGAAGCCTATGGACCCCTTCTCAGAATAATGTTCTTAAATGTGCAAAATAATATATGTAGGATTGCAAAAGGAAACTAATTATTAAAAAGAAATTACAGTTATTGAAAAAAAATTGTTCACAGCTCACAAACCCTTGCCCTAGTAGACTTGAAGAAATGTAATTAAATTACTTAGCTGGAAAGTCCAGTGACAACAAAGCTGGTGGACCTAGAAGACTGCTTATAACCATTATCTTCAAAGTTGAGTTCTTAAGGATATAGAACATATTCACCAAGTGTCTCCTTCCTGATGCAACCACCATCTCTAGAGGTTTCACTGAAAGTACATAGGTGATATGGTGGCTAGAGTGTTCCTCAGGAAGACATGAGTTTCAGTGTTTGTCCCCAGAAAGGTCACTTAGCCTTTTTTCCCCTCAGTTTTATCATCTGTAAAATGGTGATAAGGATAGCACCTACCTGCCAGGGTTATTGTGAAGATAAAATGAGATGATGTTGGGAAGTTCCTTGTAAACCCAAAAGCCCCATGTATACACATGTTTCTGTAGTTATTATTACTACTGTGAGAAACAAAAGAAGGAATTCTGTTTCCACAGGATTAAAGCTGCTCCCAACTCTCAGTGATAACAGGATGTAAGCCAGAGGTGACTGGTTCTAATCAGAGCTGTGACCTAGCAGAACCAGGCTTCTGATCAAGTTAAAGGTCAGAAGCTTGTACGTGTGCTTAATGAGCTGTGTAATATTACCTGACAAACCCCCAGGGTGGAGCAAGACAATTTGAATGCACATGATGAGGGAAGGGAGAACATATCAAGGGGGAAAATATGAAGTGGACGGCTCAGGAGGTTGCATCTAGCCAATGGAGAGGAAGAGGGGAAATTTGAAATGGGAACAGGGCATAAATATAGCTTTGCATTTGTCTGAGCAAGTGTACTTCATTAGGGAGTTATGCATTCACTAGGAATGTAAAATAAAATAAGAGCTTTTCCTGGCTTCACAACCAGTATTGTTCTTTCTAGAGTGAGCGCATTTCTTATGCTACCACCATTGCCAGAAGCATGGGGGCCAATCCAGGCTTCCCTTCCTGGGTACTGCCTTTTTCACATTTCAACAAAATCATTCCTTTTCAATCCTGTATATGCCATTTATTCTGGGGTGAACTTGATCTAGACCGGTGGCTTAAGTCTGTGTTCAGTTCAGTTGGTTATAGGAATTTGCAGCCAAGCTTCATAGTCCTCACAGAGCTACTTGTGTCTTTGTTGTACTCTGTTCATGGTCGAGTGAAGTCAATAACCTTAGCCTTTAGTACATCCCCTTGGTTGAGCCCAGTCGTGTCTTGAGGGTGGTTTCTGTGCCTTTTAAGGAAAATCTAGCTCAGCTTACTCAAAGGAGTCTTGCTGGGGGAGGAAACATATTTTTCCCAACACAGAAAGTTATTTCAAAACAAAAATCAGAAACTTATTGTTTCAGTCAGTCAGAAGTCAATAATCATTTATTAAGAGCCTCCTATAGTGACAACCAACTACAAAGAAAGGCAAAAGAGAAGTATCTGGCCTTGATGCTCACAATCCAATTTCACTAATAAAAAAGCTGAAATAGGCTAAACTGGGATAAAAAGAGAATAACACCAGCGAAAAAAAAATATTTGTTGACTATATCTACTACACACATAGCACTCTGCTTGTTAGGCATTGAGAGATAATTTAAAGTAGAAGATAATTTTCTTGCCTTTAAGGAGTTCCTAATCTAGTCAACCTTGTGTTAGAGATGGCCTTCATATACAAGTAACCCCTTACTATCTTAATATACTACCTCATAAATAGGATCTCATTTTATCCTCACAACAGCCTTAGGTAGTAGTTGTTATAATCAGTCCTTCAGGTACATTATGTATGAAATGGGTTTTATGGGCTAGCCTGGTAGGCCTAAGCAATAACTTAACTATAACTTGGGTTCTGTGGGAAAATGTATCTATCATTAATTCCCAAAGTCAGAATATACAAAATCATATTCCAGAATAACCACTGAGCAAATCTTGGGACCTCAAAGTCCTATAGCAGTTCTGAGAGGAGGGCACCTCAAACAAAGTGGAGAATGAGATGAGGTTTCTTGAAAGAGATTGGACTAATACTAAGAATACTAAAGAATAGGTGTAGAAGACTGGAAGGGGAACATTTCAGCCTAGGGAAAGGGTTGAAGGAGGAAAAGCTAGTCGTGTTTCAGAAACAATGGTTTATAGAAACAGGTTTGGGAAGAAGTTGTGAATCACAGGAAACTTGTGTATGGATCTCAAATAGACAAAAGGAGTGAAGTGGGTTACACAAGGTTTTTATTCCCTTATTTTTCAGATGGGCAAATCCTCTTGCTCTTACATCTGAAAGCTCAAAGGTTGTGTTGTATAAGGAGCTACTTTGTAGTCCCTCTATTGTGAAATGAATTTATTTCACAAGAATAGGAGGTGAGACTTAAGCCAGGTCTTGAAATAAGGAGAGAGAGAGAGAGAGAGAGAGGATTTGAATGGGCACTGAAGCATAGGGTGAACAGACTGGCTTGGCATAGAATAGGGTGTTTGTGTATTAGGTTGCTGCATATTGTGTTGTACTATGTTAAAGACTAAAATGTTGGAAGAAATGAACACCTTAGAATAAACAGTATAGATTACTGACATTTTTTAAGCATTGTAAGACTTTTTTGATAAAACTGGGTACTTGCCAATTGACACAATCTAAACCTGCCTCTCAATGAACCTCTCTCCAATCACTGCTACTCTGCCCAAATTCAGACCTTAAAACTCCCACTTCCTAGTACTTTGATTATTTCTGTGGTTTTGACACTTCCCCCCTCCACACAGTTAAAAACCTTTTCCTCCTCTCCGACTGCCTCCTTCCTCACTCCCATCCTCTTCAACTCTGCTTCCCAAATGTTGCACTCCAGATTTACATACTCCTTCCACTGCTTTGTAGGCTCTCTCTCTATATATATGTGTGTGTGTGTGTGTGTGTGTGTGTGCGCTTATTCTTTCCCCCCATACCTTCTCTGTGCTCTCTGGAACGCGTGGTCTACAGATAGGTGGCACAGTGGATACAGTGCTGGGCTTGGACTCAGAAAGACTCATTTTCCTGAGTTCAAATCTGGCTTCAGACACTTACTAGCTGGGTGACCCTGGGCAACTCATTTAACCTTGTTTGTCTCAGTTTCCTCATCTGTAAAATGAGCTGGAGAAGGAAGTGGCAAACCACTTCAATATCTCTGCCAAGAAAACCCCAAATGGGGTCATGAAGGGTTGGGCACATCTGAAAAGACTTAACAACAACAACAAAATAATTAATACTAGAAGGTTAAAGAGTTTAAAAATATCTCTAAGAACCAACCTATCATTTGATGACAGTGCTTTTTTTTTTATCTGTAAGACAAAGAATATAGAGACAGGATGAAATTTTTTAAAATTTAAAAACAAAACTCTGTATGTGTGTGTATATATATATATATATACATATGTGTATACGTGTATAGATACACATGTATACATATATACGTGTGTGTGCATATATATATAATATATTATATATATATGAGAAATCATATTGATTAGCATAAGTTGATCCATCTAATATTAACAAACTCACTTTCACCTTAACCCTTTTCCATTCTCCTGCCTTTTTGTGGCCCTTTGAGATTTAGTTCTCTCCTGATAACACTGTATCTGTGGCCATTCTTTTCTGAACTATTTGCACTTTTACTCAAAATGCAGTTCTCATTTCAAACCTCCTGGTGATGACGGGAGGTTGAAATACAACTTGCTCCTTATCACCACTTCTAAACTTTCTGACCCCAGTCACTAAGTGCCTTCTCTTTTTGAGATTCATGCAATTTAAATTTGTTCCAGTCCAGATCCTGGTGGTCATTGTTGATCCCCAGGACAGTATCCTTTCCACAGTGAACTAAATTTGTTTAGTATCTATATTAATTAATTTCAGTGAATAAAAGATCATAATGATTTTTCAGCCACTGCCTCTAAATCTCCCTTGGGATTGCTTGTTCATTCATTTTTTTCCTCTATTAATTAACAAGTATTTTTATTCCCTTTCTCTCCTCTCTCTGCTTTGTTGTAATAAATAAATTCCTTCAAAACAATTATGCATAATTAAGTGAAGGAGATTCCCTCATTGGTCAGGTCCAAATATTTATATCTCATTCTGCATCTTGAATCCATCACTTCTGTGTCAGGAGATTGGTAGTAGCGTGCTTCATCTTTTGTCCTCTGCAGTCACAACATATGTATTGGGTATTCCCACAAATAGCCAAATTTTCCAGTTCTCCAGTCTCACTTCCCATTATCTTCTCCATTCTACCTCAGCAACACAGATAGTCATACCCTTGATTTTTATATCACTCACAGGTGTTCTGCTTTCATGTGCACAAACTCCAGAATTCCTTTACCTGATCATAACCTTTTATCATTCCATATTTCACCCTGCCTTAACCTAACCTAAACCTCGTTCCTCATCGTCGCCGTGACCTCCAGTCCTTCCCAGGCTATCGCTTTACTGTACTCTCCTCCCTTCCTTGTCTTGATCCCTTGGTGAATCACTTCAATGCCACACTCCCCTGGACACTTGGATCCCTTGCCCCCTTGTCCTGTGGCTGAACTTTCTTGCCAAACACCAACTACGGATTACTCTCAACGCCTGCTGCCTTCTCTACTCATCATTTGCTGCTGAATGAAGCTAGAGAAAGTTATGAAAACAGGCTATGTCTATCATGAATTTATGATGCATAATTTCAGCTGGGCCCTCCCCGCAGCAAGGCAATCCTTTTACACCTCCCTAATTGATTCACCATCCCAGTCACTACTATTTCTATCTTTTCTTCACTCTGTAGACCTTCCATAGCACCCCTTCCCTCTACTCTCTCAGCCGACGACTTCACTTCATACTTTACTAAAAACTTGAGACCATTCTCCAAAAGCTCCCTGTTCACCTCTCTTCCCACATTACATCGCTCAAAATCTCCCTACCATCTTCTCCTTCACTCATCTCACGTGAAAAGCTGACCCGTTTCCTTGTCAAGCCAGGGAGAGGGGTCTCTTTACATGCACCCTGGATCTTATCCCATCTTCTCTAGAAGGTTACTCCCTCTATTATCCTCATTCCTGCTCTAATCTACCATCTCCCCCTATCTACTGTCTCTTTCGCACCTGACTAGAATCACATACAAGTCTCCTCCATCCATAAAAATCTCACATGATCCTACCGTACCCGCTAGCTATGGTCCTAGATCTCTCTTTCCCTTTTCAGCCAAACGCTTTGAGGGAGCCGCTTGTACACGGTGCCTCTGCTTCATCTCCTCCTTTTCTTCTAACCCTCTCCGGCTGCCCACTTCATCGTTCACCAAAGCTACTCTCTAAAGGTGCCAGTGCGCTCTTTGATTGCCAAATCTAATGGCCTTTTTCTTAATCTCCTCCATTCTTGACCTTTGACACTGTATATGCTCTTTTTTAGATTTTTATGATACTGCTCTTTCTTGGTTTTCTTTTTTCCGTATGACTTTTCCCTCTCAGTTTCATTTGCTGTATCTTCATCCAGATCTAGTCCAATAATTGGATGTCCCTGCGGCACTATCTTGGACACTCCTCTCCCTCTCTACTAGGGTCGGTAAACTCTAGCTCTGGCCAGTAAAAACTCTTTGTATCTCAAGGGCAACAAAAAAAGGCCGTGGGTTGCTGGCCCTAGTTTGTGGATCCCTGCCTCATACCGTCTCACTTAGTGATCTCATTGGCCTCTGTGGCTTAGATGATTATCTCCCTTTGGATGGTTCCCCTATCCCTGTATCCCTTCTGAGCTCCACCTCTGTATTACTAACTGCCTTTTGGCCATCTCAAACTGGATATCCCATAGACATCTCAAATTCAGCATATCTAAAATAGAATTCGTCTTTTCTCCAGAGTATCTCCTCTTTCTAGTTTCCCGGTTACTGTTCAAGGCACCACCATTCTCCAAGTCATCATAGTTCACAACATCGACACTATCCTAGACTTTTTGCTCATAACCTCTTGTCAGGTCTCATCAGTTTTATCTTTACAGCATCTCTTATATGCCTGTCTGTCTCTTAACTTTTATAGCTGCCACCCTGGTATAGGCCTTCATTGCTTCATGCCTGAATTATTGCGTTGGCGTTCTGGTTGGTCTTTCTACCTCGAACCTATCCCCGCTCCAATCTATCTCCACTTAGGTGCCCTAATACTTTCCCTAAAGCTCAGATCTGACACTGCCATTGCCCTCCCTGCCCTTTATGCTCCATTGGCTCCCTATGCTTCCAGAAAAAAAAAAGTATGTATTTGTCATTTAAAGCCCTGCATAAGCTGGCTCCTTCATGCCTTTCCAGCATCTTTCATTTGCTTCCCCCTCCATGCCTCTTTGATCCAGTTTCATTGGGCTACCAAGTGCTCCTCACATAGGACGCTTCATTTTCAGACTCCGTGACTGTGTATTAGCTATGTCCCTCATGCCCAGAATTGTTTTCCTTTTCACCCTCACCTCCTGGCTTCTTTGGAGTCTCAGCTCAGATTCTGCCTTCTTCAGGGGACCTTTCCCACTTCCCATTGCTAATGTGTTTCCCCTGAGATTGCCTTTACCCTGTATGTCTGGCATGAGAAAATTATGATACTTTGTTCTTCCTTGTTACAATGTGAGCCTGAAGGCAGGGACCGTGTTTTTGCCTTTCTCTGTATCCCCCGTGTTTAGCATACTGTGCCTGGTATATCATAAGGGCTTAGTAAATGCTTGTTGACGGACTCACTGACATTGTGCTTCTAGGCTTGTATTCTGTCATCTGTCTTCATTAGAAATGACCACCAGGGGTGGGGACGTGCCGCCTCAAGGCTGCATGTAGTCTTCTAGGTCCTCAAGTGGGGCCCTTTGACTGAATCCAAAATTCTAGTTCTATGAAGTTGGGATTTAGCCAAAGAGCCAGACCTGAGGACCTAGAGGGCCATAGGTGACCTCGAGGGGGCAGGTTCCCCACCCCTGGCCCATACCATAGGCTTTAGTCAGTAAACATTTTTTTAAGTATTGGGGAAACAAAGACAATATAGTCCCTGCTCTTTAGGAATTCATAGTCTTATTGGGGAGACAACATGCAGATAACCATATATAGACAAACTACAAAAACAATAAAGTGGGAGTAATTAACAGAGGGAAGGCACTAGAATTAAGAGTTAGAAAGGGACCTTATAAAACATCTAGTTCACACACCTCTCATCATTTCAAAATGAAAAAATTTTAAAAGTAGTTCAGTAAAATTAAACAGCATATCTGCTCAGTCTAGTAGTGTTTGTAATGTTCCTTACCCTTAGTTCCAAACTTCTGCAAAGAAAGTTTTCTTCAAAGTTAATTTTTTTCATATCTCCTTTAGTGACAGGCTTTTTTATTATTACAGTGTTCAATTCAGTTATTTTTGGTTCTTTTTTTTTTTACACTGCTATAGTCATTATGTATGTCATTTTCCTGATTCTTATTACTTATTTCAGTTCATATAAATCTTCCTTTGCTTCTCTGAATTTTTTCTTATGACCAAGTTTTTTCACATCACATTCATATATCACAGTTTGTTTCCATTTTTTTGACCACTAGATATTTTTAAATGTCTGTTCTTAAACCCCACTTATTAGGTACCAGCTGCATGCCTGAGAAGGCCTCAACATAGAATCTCAGACCCATGTAGACTTTGGTGATCATTTGGCACAACCTTATATTATAGACAAGGAAATCAAGGCGCAGGGGAGAGTTGATGATTTGGCCAGGATCTGTCACATAGCTGGATAGGGGCCAAGCTGGGAATCTTGACTTTCTTTTTTTTTTATAATTCCTTACTTCTGTAACTACTTGGTGTGCTATTTATTCAAGTACCACCCTCAAACAAGTACTATTTGATCTTGGTTCCCATTAAAGAATGGGGAAAAACAGACCAGAGACCCTAGCTTTTTTCTTGTCCACATATCCTGAGAGGGAATTTTCCCTTTTGCTTGTTCTCTTCACATCAAGTAGGTGGTCAAATAGACTCTTATGGACACATTTATTTTCTTTTTGCAATGTTTGGGTGTTAGAAGTAACCCCTTTTTATGACCATTTGGTAGATCATGATATTGAGACACCAGCAGGCTATTATTTGCCCACGTCATCTAGGAAACAACAAAAATGGATACATGGTGGGTTCTTATTTTCTAACTTTTATTTCTCATGCTGATGGATCAAGCTGGACTCTTGGGACAGAAGATGGGAAAGAAACAATCCATGGGATGGTTATATACGGGTATGCTGTAGCCAGCTTGAACTGGTGAGCTAATTGTTAAATTTTCAACCCGAACACTTAACACCCAGCATTTAGCACAGTGCCTAGAACTTAGTAGATACTTAATATATATTTATTGATTTATTGTTTATTGATTACATCTCCAGCAAATGCTGCAAATTAGGGATTAATTTATTGTTTTGTTGATTGTCTAGGCTTAAGAAAGTGATGGAGAAAATGTTATTAACATAAATTGAACTTAAAGTGTGTGCTCTGTGTGTTTATGTGTGTATGTGTAGTGTGTCTATGTGTGGTTTTTTATTTTTATTTTTTTGGGGGGGGGGGAACTGTCCACTTGTGGATGGACAGTAATGGAAGTGTACACATGATTTTGTGAAGAATTGGAACTAGAAAAGGGGCTGTGGTATGGAGAACTGAAAAGACAAATGTACATTTGTATTCTCCAGAAACAGTAAAGGGTCTGTGTGGAAACTGGAAACTTGTTATTTTAATTTTTAACAGGGGCCAAAAACTAGTTGCTGAAAGGAAAATCCAACTAGAGCCTTCTGAACAACATTTCCATATATTCTTCTAGAAAAGGTTAGAAATTAGAAACAGTTAGAAATTCAAAAGTCATCTTGTGAATGAATGTAAGTACCCAGGAATGTTAACATATTTGAAGTCAAGGACAGAAAATGCTCTGTGTTCTTGTATAAGCTTTAGAAAAAGTTTTAAAGGTTATCTGTGAGATTCCCAGATTGAGATCTGGGATAATGCCCTTATTCCTTCATTTTATAGATGAGGAAAGTGATGCCTGAGGGAGGTTAAGTAACTCTTGTAGGGTCAAATGCTGGGGATAGTAGAGTGAGGATTCAATTCAAAATTCGCTAAGTACTTTATTTTCACTACCCCAAGCGTTAGCCTAAAGGTATGTCTCCCTGTGTTATGCCTAGCATTCTCCATTGTTAGCATTTCCTTCCTTTTGTGAGGATGACATTTACTAAAGTAAAAATAGCTTAAAAAAAAAACTGTTCTACAGATGAAAAAATTTACATTCTAACGTTATTATTTTCACATGGAAATTTCCCACCCTTTCCTTCTATTTCTGCATACTTGAATCGTTTTGAGGCTTTGAGGCGGTGCCGCCAGAGGTAGGCAAGTTATAATATCAGCATGTGTTCTATACACAGTACATTTAAAAACCCCACTGTAATTTTATTAATTTTTAATTCTTTGTCAATTTGTGCTCATTTATTTCCCCTTTTTCCTTATAAGCAGTCAGCAAACCGTTTAGGTATATTGACCCAAAAGCTAGCGTATGTTCTAATCTTGTCCTCTTTAAGTAGCTCTGTGACCTGGGCAAATCATTTAATCTTTCTAGACAGCTAGGTCGTGCAGTGGCTAGAGTACTAGATTCCTGTGGCCTCAGAAAAGTAATAGCTGTGTGACCCCAGACAAGTCTCTTAAGGCTTTACTCAACCTTAGTTTCCTCATCCATCCATCCATCCATCCATATCTTGGTTTTGTCTATTTTAAATGGGACAATAATGCTATCTGTACTTGGACCCTCTCCCTTGGAGGAGGGGATCCCTCTCCTTGCCTGCAGTTTTGAGATGAGATTAATGTACATGAAAGAACTTCAGACAATACATACTTCTAGAAGAGAAGAGGTTTTTAGTGTACTTGTTCTCTTCCTAGGTTATATGCTTCTTGTGGGCAATAACTGCCCTTAGTATATATTTGAACACTTCATTTTCCATTTTTCTCCCATTGCCCAGCTCCATATATGTAACAGAGACTCAGGAAATACTTTTGAATTGA
The DNA here is from genome assembly GCA_028646595.1 of Phalanger gymnotis. Taxonomy (NCBI): domain Eukaryota; kingdom Metazoa; phylum Chordata; class Mammalia; order Diprotodontia; family Phalangeridae; genus Phalanger; species Phalanger gymnotis. The sequence goes on along the minus strand of JAQQSZ010007131.1, from coordinate 2,763 downwards.
ACAGTTCTGTCCAGAAACTTTTATCATACCCATATTATGCAAAAGACTTTGTGCTAGGCTGAGGATATAAAGACAAAAAAAAAAAAAACGATTCTTGCTCCCAAGGAGCTAAAGTTGGGGCTAGGGGAGAGCTGGCAGAGAGATACTAAAGAAGGGTATTAGGTGTGTATGGGAACAATAATGATAATATTGAAGCAGCTTTCTACCATATAATAATATTAGCCTAATTTGAATTATTTTCTTCTTCTTAGAAGCATAGCTCTTTTGCTAATTCAAATTGGTTTTCCACAAAATAAGGCCAGAAGTATAAGGCTTTAAGATATAAAGAAAACAAGGATGGATAATTCATGTTTGCATATTGAAAAGGCATACTTGTATGGGGTCCCTACTGCCCCCACTCCAAAGCACCTTCCTCTTCTTTACCAAGAGCATCATCTTCAGAGTTTGCTCATTTGTCTCCTTCTCAGTTTTTTCCCTCTACTGTCATGTTAAATTTCAGTGGTTTAGGACTAGGTTAGCATTGCTATGAATTGGGTATTTTTTCTCCCAGTGTTTTTGCATATATACTGCTTTTATTGGAAAATATATAAGATATGAAAACTTTTATGAACAAAGTTCATGACACCATAAAAAGAGTATATTCCTTTTGTGCTTTAAACAGTATTGTAAAATTTCTGAATTTTGAAGCCATTTGGAAATTTGGCTTGCTTTTTCAAAATGGAAATATCAACATTTTAGTGCCCTTTATAACCATGATGTCTCTTTATTTAGGAACATTAAAATGTATTATGTATGTGTAGGTTTGCTCATAGAATTGTTTGTTGTACTTAGAGATATGAATACTGATGAGGACAAAAATGGAAAAAAGCAATTTGTTAGTCTCCTACCCCTTTTATGCGCCTCCAGAAAAGGGAAGGCATCCCTGAGAAGAAGCATTTTTTTTCTCCTAGGAAGAACCATCTTGCTTTTGCATTTTGAGCTTTGAAAAGTGATGTGTTTCTCCAATCCTTTTAAATAGCTTAATCAGCTATTAGATAAATGCGTTTGCCTCCTCTACAATTAATTTTCTCTGCCCTCACTTAATTTTCATAATATTATCAATTTAGAGCTGGACTTGACTTTGGGATTATGTCCCCATTGGGAGTCATCTAGTCTAACACTCATAGATGAGGCCCACAGAGGTCCAAGGTCACATAGGCAGTAATAGCAGGACTGGTATTTGAACATGGGTCCTCTTATCCCACCTGAGTCCATTGAGAATTGTAGACTCACGGAATATGAGTTGATACTTACCTGTGTAACTGTGGGCAAGTTACCTTGCTGGGCCTAAAGTTTCTTCATCTGTAACATAACGAAGTTGATCTCAGAGGTTCTTTTTAGTCCTAAAATTATGATTCTGTGATTTTAGAGGTCAGTTCTAGACTACCCTCCTCTATTTTACAGATAAAGGAAGTGAAATCCACAGAAATTGTGCTTTACCAGTGGTCACAAAGAATTGAGGTCTCTTGAGTCTGAATTCATTGCTTTTTGAATTATAGCACTTTGCTGAGTATTTAAAAATGCAAATGAGCAAACCAGTCGAGCAAGTATTTTTTTTTTTTATGAAAAGGTCTCTAAGTGTCTGGTATGTTTGTCCTGATTTATTAAACCTCCTCAGTTCATGGGAAATGGCTTTTATGCCCCTGGGACACAAGTTATGAAGAGATATTGCAAAGAACTAAGAGGAGTCGGTCTGAAATAGTTAATTATCCTCTGCCTTCTCAAGGAGACCTTTTTCAGGTTTGCTGACAGAAAATAGTCTTTTTTTTTTAACCTATGATTGAGTTTATTGGAAAAAGAATTTTCTACATACGAATTCATTCTTCTTGCTTACATAAGGAGAAACTCAAAATCAAGTGATTCTTTGAGAGAGCATCCTTCAAAATAAAGTCTAAAGGGACAATATAATTCTGGATTCAGTAGAATACTTGACAGCTGTGGATTGTCTTTTGGCTAAGACCTTACCTTGAGTATCACACTTGAATTGATACAGAATCAACATTTATCAAATGAGACTTTTGGCCAAAACAAAGCAATAAGACTACAGCTAATTCTTGCAAATGCAGCTTCTTGTTGAGTAGTTACATTATTCCAATAACTTCGTATTTCCATTGGTTTGGAACCATTGATGCCTTTTCTTTTACAATATTGTTATAACTTTAGTACAAATTTGAATACATGAGACCGCTTCAGAGGATTCATTATTTGCACTATTGAGACACTTCAGTACTATTGATGAAAATCACAGCCCATCCATCCTTTCTCAGTCTCTGAGGCTTTTGTTTATGGCTCCTGGTAAAGACCTCCACCTGGAGTCCACCCGATACTGGAGAACTCCCTCTTGATATTAAATTTAATGGGAGAGGAATTGTTGTCAATGACCATTTTCTAATCCCAGCCTAGAGCCTATCCTGTAGGGAAAATAATTCAAAGGGAGATAGGACAATGTTACTAGTTCCTCTTGCCATACAGGAGAAAGGGCTTTCTGTAAGAGGAAAGCTGGGCATAGTCTGACCTATACCCAAGATATGGGGAGACCAGATTTCAAAAACCTCAGAGAAAGGATAGGCAGGATCTTGTGAATTAAAATTCTTCCTGAGAAGTCAGTCTGGGAAGATGAGAGAACTTGCAGGAATGAAATTCAAAACACTGATCAAAATTCTTACCCGAGAATTTAAAAATTAGGAGGGGTCTGATGAGACCAGGCAACTACCACCTTAATTT
>JAQQSZ010007129.1:0-13399 GCA_028646595.1 Phalanger gymnotis | reverse complement strand
AGTAAAAATGATTTGACTAAATACTATCATGTTTTAAAGAAAAAGCGGTCAAAGAAGATCCAGAAGAAGTATGAGGAGCTGAAGAAGAATGCCAAGATCAGCTCACTTCTGGAGGAACAGTTCCGGCAGGGCAAGCTCCTTGCCTGCATCGCATCCAGGCCAGTGTGGCCAAGCAGATAGCTATGTGCTCGAAGGCAAAGAGCTTGAGTTCTACCTGAGAAAAATCAAAGCCTGAAAGTGCAAATAAACCCTAACTTGGACATTCTCTAATGGAATAAATCCCCAGATTGTTAAAAAAAAAAAAAGTTCTATCACCCTGCTTTGGTTACCAAGAACATACTTTTGAAAAGGAAACTTATAAGTCGATTTTTGCATAATTTTGCAAAGAATTCAAATATTGTGGTTGTTAATTAGTCCGTAAATGTTTAATACAACTTATCAATCTTTGGAAATTTGTGTTTTGCTTGTTTTTTTTTGTGACATGACTATTTTGTATTTTTCTATGTCCTGTTGTGTAAATCTGAATTTTTAGTGTTTTCAATATTTTCATCGATTTCAAATAATGTTTTGTTGTCATATAATTGTGAATACTAGCTTCTGGTAGTTTATTTTATTTTCTCCCTATGTACTGTAAATCATTTAATTTTATTGTTTTTTTTTAAATTTTGATTATTTAGTTTTCCTCTTTTTTTGTCAAATAAAGTTTTTCTATCAAGGTTGTTCAGTACTTTTTCAGTAGTTTTTGCCTCTTCCTTAGCCTATTTGCAATTTTCTTGGCAAAGTTGCTAGACTTGTTTGCGATTTTCTTCTCTAGCTCATTTTAGAGATGAGGAACTGAGGCAAACGGTTAAGTGACTTGCCCAGGGAATCACACAGTTAGTAAGTGTCTGAGGATAGACTTGAACTCTGGTCTTCCTGAGTCCAGGCCAAGAGGTCTAGAAACTGCCCCTACTAGCTGTTTCACGTTTATAAAGCATGTGCTTTTTTTTTTTTTTTTGATTTTCTCTTCGAATTCTCTTTGATTAAGTCTTTCTAGGTGCAAAGCCTCAGGTCCAAACCTTTTTGCTGACTAGGTGTGAAGCTCTAGGCCCACACCCTTCTACTGATTAGGTTTGAAGCCTTCAAGGCCTAAGGAGGCTATATATAATCAGAGGTTAGCCTTTTGCTTTGGGGGCTGTCACTCACTGGAAGACTGTTGTGTGATTTGACCAGAGGAGATGCTGGGTAGCCTGGAGCACCCTAAACCCAGATGTTGGTGCATCTGTCCCTGGTAACTATATAATTCTTTGGTCAGACAGCTAGAGGCCTGTGTATTGATAACTGTGTGTTTGTTCTGTTTATATTGTCTTTGTAATTTCTGTTTGTATTTGCTCTAAAGTTCAGGGTGCTATCTTTTCCCCCTAAACTAAATGAATGACATATGTATGTTTAATTAAAGCAAGATTGTTAAGCCCTTAACATTGCTTTCCTTAGAAAAGCAGATCAAAGAACTTGTGTTGGCAGCTTTCTGTGTGCTGGTTGTTGGTGGCTCTTACACCCCTACAGCAGCTGTTAGCAAATTGTCGATACAGGAAGTAGAGAATGGGACAGAGAATAAGGTGCTAGCCATACCTATATGTGTATATCTCTGTGTATGTATGTGTGTGTGTGTGTGTGTGTGTGTGTGTATGTGTGTGTGGGTGGGGGTGTGTGTGTGTGTGTGTGTGTGTGTGTGTATGGCTGGGGGAATGTTATAAAGGATCATCCACTAGGTATGAATGGAATATGAAGAGAGTATTAGTTTTTCAGTGTAAGGAAGAAAACATAACTTGAGTTACATTTGAGATCCTTGAACACAATACCATCATTTCATAGAGAGGATGGAACTGAGGTGCAAAGCATATAAATGATGTTACCATTGTCATAAAACTTAAAAGTAGCAGAGATGAGAATAGAGCCAAAATCTCCAGATATCCATTATAATTGTTTTTTTTTTTACCCCCGCTGAATCCTTGCTACCTCCTGAAACCAACATGCCTGCTTTCTAATTTTTCTTTCATGAATTTTGCCCTTTACTCCCTCCATTAACAACAGAATGTTTTGTATTCATATCAGGATGTCTAGCACAGTTCCTGGCAGGCTCTTAAAAATGCTTGTTGATGAGTAAGCTTTTGAATATAGAGTTGGAGTATATATTAGACATCATGTACTACAACTACTGAATTTTATAAATGATGAATTTGAAGCCTAAACAGTTCAAGTGACTTGTCCAATGGTGTGGTACAGAGCTAAACCAGTATTTTAATCCAGATCTTCTGTGTTCTGAATCCAGTTCTCTCAATTTCATAACTAAACCATGCTGCCAGTAAGACCAAGAGCCCAGCTTAACCTACTGTACTAAATAGGGTAAGAGTCACATCAGAGGGACTCCATAAACTTCCTTAACCTGGGCTGATGGTAGAGAGAATGGAGAGAGTCTGGCATTCCTGAACTGGTAGGCTAGTGATTCTGGAAGCACTTCATTTTCTGCACAGAGAGCAGCTGCTTCAAATAGCCACAGGTTTCTCAACTCTTAGAGTTGAAATATCTCCTGGCACTTTAGCTAATCACTTCTTATCATTTGCCAACTGGCTGCCAGTGTTTGCTTTTTGTACTTGTTTGCTATGAGCCAGGCTGACTTAGGATCTTTTGCTGTTGGATTTGAAGATTCTTGCTGCAGAGCCTACAGCATAGAGATGGACCCACTGGGATCCAAGCTAAGCTGGGCAAAGGCTAAAATCTCACTCATATTAACTCTCTTTGAGGACTCAATGGGAATAGTTATAATCACCGAGTGGAAGCATTCCCAGCCTCTGTTCACTCCAACACTGAAAACTCGACGTGTTAATATCTTACCTTAAATTCCTGTTTGCTTTTCTGTTCAATATTTTAGTTTTTTCAATAGAGGGAGCTCCTGGGTGAGGAAATTTCCTCTACCTGTGCAGATCACCAAGGATATTTGGACTATCTTAACATTTCTGAATGAATCTGAGTTCACTTAAGCTAAGAAAGGCCAATTTCTAAACTTTAGGATTTGAACTTTACCTTGAAAAAATATATGTTAATATGTGTGCAGGTGTGCACACATATAAATACCTATATAGTAAGAGGAAATGATAACTACCTACATGTTTTGTGTATATTAAGGAAATGATAATTATATACATACAGATGTAAACACATGTATATGTATATTGGCATATGTACATATATATGTATGTACGTATTAGGGAAATGATAGCTTTATTACCTATCTCGCAAAGTTGTTCAAAGGAAAGTACTTTGTCAATCTTAGAATGTTAAATGCCAGTTATTATTCTACTTATGTGTTTGTTAATGTATTTGTTAACAACAGAATATTTTCATCAACATAATTGAAGACGGCAATTATATCATACTTAAATGTTCTCTTTTATACAGTGTATCCTTTCAAAGGATTCTCATAATGCTTGATTTTTTGAATTCTCAGAATCTTGTTTGCCCTCTTCTGCATGAAGTTCTACTTGCCAATATCCTTCCTAAAATATGGTGTCTGGGATTTAATATGATACTCCAGGAGTGGTTTGACCAAGACATAGGAGGGTGATACTATCAATTCTCTTATTTTGGACACTCAAATTTTCAAATTGATCTCTGATTTCATTGACTTAGATGTTTTTTTTTCTAAGAATGTGGCCTGTAGATCATCTATTTCTACCCATGCTATGTCACTCTTATTTATGTCCTCCCAGAAATTTCCCAACTGGGATCTACTCAATGATCCAGAGGTTGTCTTCCTTTTTCCTGACATACAAGAAAACCAATGGAATACACAAACTGTCCATCTGTCATCTTTGTCCCTCACCATTTGACTACCCTTTTTCTGTTATATGTTTCCTTGACATCTCTTACTTGTCCTTCTTTGTTCCTCATTAGTTCTTTGTTGTAGCCTGCTTACACTCACCAGCCACCTTTAAATTATCCTCTGTGTATACTTCATATATTGTTAGATTTCATGTATCATAACCATATCATAACACCAATAAAGTATTGCTATTGAAAACTGGGGCCTTTTTTTCCTGAGAGAATTTGTTTTAAAGATGCTTGTAAATTTTTTGAAGGCAACAACAGTGTGCTTTCCTCCTGTTTAATACTTGAAATGATTCAAAGAAGATGGTGTGGTCCAAAGGAAAGAACACTGAATTTAGAAGCAGAAAATATGCTAACTGCAGAGTTACTGTTTGCTTGGCCCTAGTTAAGTTGCTTAACCTTTCTGTGCCTCAATTCCTTCTCTATAAAATTAGAGTGGTTAGACTAGGTGGACTCTGAGGTTCTTCTAACTCTCAATCTGTTAATAGGTCATTGTTCATAGGCAGTTCCTTTTCCTGATACGCATAATGATAGAATCTGCTCTAGACACTATGTTTCTATTAAATTAGACTAAATACACATTAAAAGATAGCTTAAGATCACAGGGCTTTGGGCTACATTTACACTTACACATTCTCAAGACTCATCTCTTTCAACCCATTCCAAGTACATTTTTTACCTGAACTTTTCTCTATACATCCATATACTTAGACAACTGATGCTTTGAAATAAAGTGTAAGAGTTTACATGTACATTTAGTAGATGTCACTTTATTAAATTCAGCCAATCTTTATGGTCTATTGAGATCTGAGTCTTGACTCTGACATTGAATATATTAATGGTGTCTTTCAGCTTTGAGTTTTCAGAAAAATTGACTAAGCAAAGAGTTGCATAACAAAAATCAGAAAGCAGAAATAGGAAAACAATGAACATAACTATTACAATAAAAACAATTAGGAGTTTAGAATTATAAAGAACAATATTTATATATTGTAAAGATAAGAAAAGAAAATGCTAGTCCTTGTTTTGTAGAAGATAATTTTCCACGGGTATTGAATATTATAAACAATGAAAGATTTTCTGAATGTCTTGATTGGTTTGCTTAAACCTCTTCTTCCTTTTTCCCCTTTAAAAATATTGTATTAGCAAGGCCTAGAAGGCAGCAGAAAAGGTGAACTGACAGAAGAAGAGGAGAAAGTGACAGAACAATCAGTGAATTATAGCAGGGAGGGAAACTAAGTGATTTGGTCAAAGACTCAGTGGTGTCTTCATTCCCCTCCAGATTGAACTTTGAACACTTTGGACTTTCCCACCCTTCACCTATTGGATTTTTAGTTTTCTTTTATGTATTATCTTTCTTGTTATACAATGTAAGCCCTTTGAAAGCAGGGATTATGTTCCTTTTAGCTTGTATTTGTAATCCCAGCATAGTGCCAACTTATAATAAGCTCTTAATAAATATTTGTAGACTTGATGGGTAGATCTCTGGGAGTACAGGAAATATATCTGATATAAAATAAAAAGTCCCTAAATTCCATTAAAAACACAGAGAAGAACAAATATTACTTTAAATATGGAAATGATAGTATGAGTTGTAGCAGAATGGTATACTGATGCATACATACTTTAAACATCAAATACAAAGATGCACAAGTGTAAGATGTTTACTCTTTTCCCATTTCCTCCTCTGCCTGACTGCCTTAGCTCTTTTTTGGCTTGCCACTCCTCTCTCCTGTGTATTCAGAACAAAACAAAAGATGCTACTAATGACAACACACAACTCATAAAACGAGGGGAAAAACTGATAGAAAGAGATATTTGGCAAATGCTTTCCCATCAGAGAGCAGGGAGTGCAGCCAAAATGAAGAACAGCTCTCTGCTACATAGTGAATTCAGTTCAGAGTCAGGGTCATATGTCTTTTTCTAAGATATGTACAGTGTCTAGTACAGATGGTGTTTTACAAATATTAGAAAAAATTAATTGAAGTGATGATGTGTGTATTTTTAAAACTCTGGAGCTTCTAAGGAACCATTTAATCCTAATAAGAAAAGGGATGAAATGAAGAAACTGAGCTCCAGTTATATAAAACTGGTCATCCCTGTAGGGTAAAATCTAATGAGCACTCAGGGTAATCTATCAGTTTTCTCTTCTTTGTTTTAATTAAATTTGCCCAGTCCTTTATCCTTCAAGCTTTTAGCTTCCTGTGTTCCCCCAGCACTTTTTCTTTATGTGAAACCCTAAGGTTAGGAGGAAACATTTATTTCTGAAGCAATTAAGTCAGTCTTTGGAGTTCTTTAGAGCTGCTGAATAATGTTATTCTGTGAAATCAACCAAAGCAACATTTCTTTTTAAAAAGAAAGCATTTAACCATTTTTTTTCTTGATAGATTGGGAATTCCTTTCCACTTATGAATGAATGATATTCCTTTGCAGCTAAGGCTTTGTTCATACAGGGCTTTAATTTTAATAGCTTGTTTTTAGAGAATGGCTACTAAGAAGCAGTATCTCTAGAAAATTATCAACAAATGGAAATGAACCATTTTAAAATTTGATGCCTGACTTCAGGAGACGTTGAGAGGAGAATTTCTAGGACATATCTCTTGATTACAGTGCAGTAGTGGAAACCTCTACTATGTCTTCTCTGATCCAAAGATATATTTTTGGAAAAGTGAAGTAGAAAGGACTAGAGATGCATATTATGATATATGACATCTGATTGGATACTTAGGTGAACATGGATGACTAGAAAAATAACAGTGCCATTGAGAAGAGGAGGGAAGTTTGGAAGAGGAGAGGACTTGGTGGGGATGATAGTTCTGTTTTGGACATAATTATTTTGAAGTTTCACTACAATGTCAAATTATAGATATTCAAAAGGCAGTTGGCAATGAAAGACTAGAAGTTAGCAGATAAGACTGCAGCTAAAATTGTAGATGTGGGAATCATCTCTTAGAAATAATAATAAAATTCATGGAGCTGATGTGATTATCAAGAGTGAGGGTGGTTCTGGGGGATAAGCCATGATGACAGAGTTGAGAAAGAACTCAGTTGAAGCCTCCCATCATTCCCCATCAAGGAATCTTAAAATAATGCTTGAAATTTAATACTGGAATGACAGAGTCAGGAACAAAATCAGTGAGACGTTTTCCCAGCCCAAGACAACATAGGAGATCAGAAGGGGAGATCAATGACATGGTGCTATGGCTCAGAGCCTAAGTGGATGAAACACAGATAGTGGGATTAGGTGATAGCTATAGAAACAGCAATACCTATGGGACCTACTAAACCAGAGGTGATAAGGGGACCTGACAACTGTTCTGAAAGAGACTACAACGAGCTTCTGTTCTAGTAATGGATGCAGAACCAGATGTTCTTTGTCAACTCCATTGCCTATACCCACTTCTAAGTCATAGTTGAAATGTCACAATTGAAATGTACAGAGAAGCAATTTCTTTTTGTTCTTTTTTTTACATAAGATGGGGTGGACATTTATTTGATCATTGAAAAAGTCTCACTTCTTAAAATTTTGATTTAGAAATTACATTGTTGACTTAACAAAACTGGATAAATTGTATTTGATCCTTGACCTTCCAGCTGTATGTTGTTCTTTTGCTGTTTTCATTGTTGTTATCAATTAATTAATACCAAATGGAGTATGTCGATCAACGGTCTATCATTTTACAGAACCAGAGAATACCAGATTTGGAAAAGAACCAAGAGGCCATCAACTCTAACTTATAGGATTTGACTAAAAATGACCTCTACAACGTATCTAGTAAGTAGTCATTCAGATTTTTTTTACTTAATATTTTTCCAATTACATGTAAAAACGGTTTTCAGCATTCATCTTTATAAGATTTTGAATTGCAAATTTTTCTCCCTCTCTCCCTTTCCTCCCCCGTCTCCAAGACAGCAAGCAATCTAATATAGATTATACACGTAAAATTGTGATAAACATATTTCTACATAAGTCGAATTGTCAAAGAAGAATCAGAACAAAAAGGAAAAACCATGAGAAAGAAAAAAATGAAAATATTATATTTCAGTCTTCATTCAGACCCTATATTCTTTGTCTGAATGTTGTCAGCATTTTCCATCAAGAGGTTTTTGGAATTGTCTTAGATCATTGCATTGTTGAAAAGAGATACGTCTATCGTGCTTGATCATTGTACGATGTAGCCATTACTGTGTACAGTGTTCTCCTGGTTCTGCTCAATCCTTTCAGCATCAGTTCATATAAGTTTTTCTATTTTTTTTTCTGAAATCCACTTGCTCATTACATAACAATAGTATTCCATTATGTTCATACACCACAACTTATTCGTAATTGATAAAATCTCCTCAATTTCCATTTTTGTCACCACAAATAGAACTGCTATAAATATTTTTGTACATGTGGGTTCATTATGATCTCTTTGGGATACAGATCCAGTAGTGGCATTACGGCACCAAAGGGTATGCATAGTTTTATAGCCCTTTGGGCATAGTTCCAAATTGCTATCCAAAATGGCTGGATGACTTAACAACTTCACAAACAATTTATTAGTGTTTAATTTTTCTGATATTCCCTCATACATTCGTCATTTTTTTTTCTGTCATATGAGCTAATCTGACAGGTATGATGTGGTACCTAATAGTTGTTTAAATTTACATTTCTCTAATAGATAGTAATTTAAAGCATTTTTCTTAGGTAGCTTTGATTTATTCATCTGAAAACTCCCTGTTCATATACTTTTACTTTTTATCAGTTGGAGCAGCTATTATGTTTCAAGGCACTGTCAAGAAAAACTGCCTAGATATCCTAGAATATGAAACAGAAATTGAAAGAATCCATCTATCACCACCACAAAGAGATCTGAAAATCAATACTCCTGGGAATGTTAGAGCCAAATTGCAAATATCTTGGGTCAAAGAGAAAACAATTCAACAGCCAGAAAGAATACTGTGGACTCATAGGATCACCCAAGATTTTGCAGCTAGCGTATTAAAGGGGTGAAAGGCTTGGAATATATTCTAGAAGGTAAAAGAGCTGGGATTACAACTAAGAACAATGTAACCATCAAAACTGAATATAATCTTTCATGGGAAAAATGGATATTTGATGAAATAGAGAACTTCTCAACATTTCTGAGAAGATGAGAGCTGAATTATAAAATTTGATTTACAATTACTAATCCTAAGAGAAAAATTAAAAAGGCATACGTGGAAGGGGAATCATAAAAGACTCAATAAGTTTTAACTCTTTACCTCTATATATGTGAAGATGATGTATGTATCTTCTAAGAACTTTATTTTTATTAGAACATTTACAAGGATACTAAATAGAAAGAAGGTGCAAGAGTAAATTGATTATGTAGTGATTATATAAAAATGGATAGAAAATAAAGAAAATCTCTTAGGAAAATAGGAGAGGGAGAAGAAGAATAGGAAAAATTATCTCACATAAAAGAGATATGTAAGAAAGAGCTTCTACAGCATAGGGGAAAATGGTGCAGGAGGGGAATGAGAAATGCTTGAATCTCACTCATATCTAAATTGGTTCAGAAACAAAACTATTTATAGATACACAATAGGTAATAAAAAAAGCCTCTTATCCAACAGGAAAATAAGAAGGGAAGAAAATTAGAGAAAAGAGTGGGATTTGATAAAGTGACTGCAGATAAAAGAATACAGTGGTTGGAAGCAAAACAGACTTTAGGGGAGGGACAATATAGTGTGTGTGTGTGTGTGTGTGTGTGTGTGTGTGTGTGTGTGTAATGGGATAAACTCATACATTAAACTGAAGTGTATAGTGGAACAGATTAGAAACAGACATCTAACAATATGTTCTTAATAATAAACACACTTGCAACAGAGACATGCGTGCACACACGCTCACACACACACACTATCATAGAGAAAGCAATAGCAAAAATGAACCTAATTAAAAAGGATAATCAGGGAAACTACACCTTTTTAAAAGGCACCATAAACAATGAAAGAAAGCAATATTAAAATATAGGTGCTAAATTTCATAGCATCTAGTTTCTTAAAGGAAAAGTTAAATGAATTACAAGAAAAAAATACACATAAACCTATATTAGTGAGACATCTCAACTTTCCCCTATCAGAGCTAGATAAATATAAACATAAAAGTCAAGAAGAATAGTATTATAGAAAAGTTAGATATGATTGACTGGAGAAAACTGAACGAGAATAACATTGGAGTATACCTTTATTTTCAGCTGTTCATGGTACCTTCGAAAAAATCAACCATATATTAACACATTAAAACCTCAAAACTAAATAGTGAAAAGCAGGAATATTACATAATTTTCAGACTATAATGCAACAAACATATATTTAATAAAGCACATTAAAGCATAGATTAAAATCAATTAGAAACTAAACAATCTAATTCTAAAGAATGAGTGGATCAAAGAATAAATCATTGAAACAATAATTTCATTAAAGATAATGAAAACAATGAGAAAATTCCAAAATCTGTGGTATGTAGCCAAAGAAGTACTTAGGGAAAAATTTATATGTCTTACTATGTGCATCAACAAGAGAGAGAAAGCAAATCTATCAAATGGACATGCAATTGAAAAAATAAGAATAGAACAAATTAAAAAATCCCCATTTATATGCCAAAATGGAAATCCTGAAAATCAGGGGAGAGATAAATGAAGTTGAAAATGAAAAAAACAATAATATTAATCTAATAAACAAAACCACGAGCTGGTTTTATGAAAAAAATGAAATAAATGAATCTTTGGTTAAGTTGATTTAAAAAAAAAAACAAATTGCTAGTATTAAAAATGAAAAGCATGAATGTGCTACCAATGATGATAAAATTAAAGTAATTTTGAAGTTAGTTTGCCTAATCATATACCAATAAAACTAATAATCTAAGTGATATGTATTAATATTCCCCAAAATGAATATAGCCCAGATTAAAGGAAGAGGAAAGAGAAGATGTAAATAACCCTCTCTTAGAAAAAAAAAAATGAACAGACCATTAATGAGGTTTCCAAGAAAAAAATCCTCAGGAGTGAATGAATTTACAAGCCCATTAAACCAAACATTTTAGGTACATTTAATCCTAATAACGTAAAAATTGTTTGAAAAAATAAATAAAGGAGTCATTCCAAATTTCTTTTATAGCACAAATATGATTTGATACCTAAACTAAGGAGAACAAAAACAGAGAAAGAAAATTACAGACCAATTTCCTTAATGAATATAAATGTACAAATTTAAATAAAATACTAGCAAGGAGATTACAGCAATATATCACAAAGGTCATACATTTTGACCAAGGGGTATTTATTAAAGGAATGCTGCTGGGGTTCAAGATTAGGTAAACTTTCCACATAGTTGGCCACATTAATAAGAAAAACACCAAAGAATATATGATTATATCATTAGATGCAGGAAAAGCTTTTTGAAAAAATACAATATTCATTCCTATTAACAAAATTAGAAAACATAGGAATAAAGGGAACCTTTGTTAAAATGATAAGTAGTACCTATCTAAATTCAAGAGCAAACTTGAAGCCTTCTCAATAAGTGCAGGGGTGAAGAAAGGATGCCCATTATCACTACTATTCATCAATGTTGTACTAGAATTTTTTGCTATCGAAATAAAACAAGAAAAAGAATTTGAAGGGGTGTAAATAGGCTGAGGAAACAAAACATTCCCTCTTTGCTGATGGCATGATAGCATACGTAAAAAAACCCTAACAAATCAACTAAAAAACTACTTGAAACAATTAATAGCTTCAGAAAAGTTTCAGGAAATAAGTTAAGCTCACATAAACTATTAGAATTTCTATATACTAACAGCAAAATCCAGCAGCAAGGGACAGACAGAGAAATTCCATTTAAAATAACTGCTGACAATATTAAGGACTTGGATGTTCATCTGCCAATGTAAACCCAGGGATTATATGAACACAATTCCAAAACACTTTTCACACAAATAGAGATATAATTGGAGAAACATTAATTGTTCATGGGTAGTCTAAGCCAATATAATACAAAGGACAATTCTACCTAAGTTAATTTTCTTATCTGGTGCCATACAAATCAAACAGCCAAATAATTGTTTTATGGAGGTAGAAAATTTAGGAACAAAATTTGCCTAGAAAGAAAAAAGTCAAGAATACTCAGGGAATTAATGAAAAAAAAAAAGATTAAAGAAGGTTGCTTAGAAGTTCCAGTTTTCAAACTATAGTACAGGCCTGTAATCATGAAAATAAATTTGTGTGGTCTAAGATATAGACTGGTGGATCAGTGGGATAGATTAGAAGCATAATATGTAGTGGTAAATGAACATAGTAATTTAAAGTTTGATAAATCCTAAGATCCAAACTTTGCAGGTAAGAACTTACCACATGACAGAAATGGCTGGGAAAATTGGAAAGCTGTTTTGCAGAATTTATTAATAGACCAACATTTTACCCCACATACTAAGTTAAAGTAAAAATGAATAAATGATTTGGACATAAAGGCTGATATCACAAATAAATTAGGGATGCATGGAAAAAATATGCCTCTCTTATCTATGGATAAAGGAGATTCAGGAATGCAGGAAGTAAAATAGCTAATTTTGTTTACATAAAATTAAAAAGCTTTTGCACACACGTACATATATACAACCACAATAGCCAAAATTAAAAGACAAACAGGAAACTGGAAAAAAAATGTAAGAAGTTTCTGATGAAAGCTCACTTTTTCCAATGTATAGGGAATTGAACCAAATTTATAAAAATAAGGGCCATTCCACAGTTGCTTAATGGCCAAAGGATATGAACAGGCAGTTTTTAGAAAATGAAATTGAAACAATCAACAGTAACGAGAAAATATGCTCTAAATCACTATTGATTAGAGAAAATCAAATTAAAGCTATTCTAAGGTACCACTTCATATCTACCAGACTTATTAACATGGCTGAAGAGGAAAATGACAAATGCTGGTGTGGCTGTGGAAAAATTCATACACCTCACCACTGGTGGAGTTGTCAATTAGTCCAGATGATTAGTCTGAAGAACAATTTGGAACTATGTGCAAAGTGATATAAAACTGTATCTACTCTTTGATGCAGAAATAGTACTGATTGTCGAAAGAAGGTGGCAGCTGGGAAGCAGCGACTGGCGTGAGCTCCCCACCAAGTCCCTCCAAAAACCTATAAAAAATGGCTCTGAACCAATTCCAGAGCTGCAGAACCCACAAAGTGGCAGAGGGAAGCAGGGCTCCAGCCCAGGACAGCCTGGATGGTCTGTGGGTAAGGTCTGTCCCACACAGAGCTCCCAGCCCCCAGCTGAGTGGAGTGGAGCTGAGCCCAGCACTCATGGCGTGAACAGACAAAACACGGACCTACCAGACCAGGAGGCGAGCAAAGAGTGCCCTAGCATCCTGAATTACTGAGCTGGGGCATCTACCAGATCTCTCAACTCACAAAGAGCAAAGACAACAGAGAAGGTTAGTGGGAAAAGCTGCGGGGACTGAGTTGGCAGTTCGGCCACCGCCCCTGGGGCAGTGGAGGCGG